>WOUI01000010.1:0-219697 GCA_012184565.1 Aspergillus floridensis
TCCTCTTGTTTTTCAGTTGCCCCCCCCCCCCCTCCCCCCCCCCCTTCTTTCTCCAAACACACGGAGTGTGGATGCATCCGTGAGCCTCCCCCACCGCCGCGCGGAGATGAGGCTATCACACTCGCTACTTTGACTCCCCCGCCCACCATCGATATCCTTTCGAATCTCGATATCATCATCCCTTCCTTTGATCTCTTATCTTCCTTTCGTCCATTCTCCTCTGTTGCGACCTCCAACCCCCTCCGATCAACTCGAGATGGGGCTCTTTGCCGGTCATGAGCCCGTCGACCATGCCGAGCTGGATAATTTCGGCGTCGACTGGGTCATCCACTACTCATTCGAAGATCTCGGTAAGGAGTGTACCTAAACCAAAACCATGATTGACAACAACGTTAGCTCACAGCCACCTCCTCGGTGCAGAAATCTCGCAGGCCATTTCCGAGTTTCGAACTTTAATTCACGACTTGGAGGAGGCGCATCTGCAGGTCCAGGTTCGCCATGGTTACGGACCCTCCCTGCTGGTCTTCATTCGCGTTCCCCCTGATCTCCTGGGGAACATGGTCTACAAATCTCGGTATTTTTGAGCCTGGGGCACCCCACCCATCCCACTCACCCACCCTCGCATCCCTAATTTAACAATCGCTTAGAGTCAAGGATTGGTTACACGGCATTATCCATGAGTTCCCTGCAGGCGACGATCACACGGTGGTTGAGTCTGAGACTGCCGCCGAAGCCCTCCGGTCGGTCTATCATGCGGTAACTTGGCAGAAACACTTGGGAGGGGCGGGAATCACCCCCAAAATAGGCCAGTGGAAGAATATTCAGGCTGCCATCCCTCTCCAGGACCGCGCCGCTAATGCCGAACTCTTGCGCAAATGGAGTAAGACGCTCAATATTACCGCCGAAGATCTCGACGCTATCCGGGCGCTGTTCGGTGAGAAGGTAAGCCCTCTTTTTTTATATCCACTCCTCGTTGGATTTAGACTTCCTCCACGCGCTCGCGCACAATAGATACTGATTACATGTCCCGAACAAACTAGGTCGCTTTCTATTTTGCCTTCATCCACTGCTATTCCACTTTTCTCGTCTTCCCCGCCGTTTGGGGCGTTTTCTGCTGGTTCTATCTGGGCCCTTATTCCATCACTTGCGCTCTCGTCAACTGCCTCTGGTGTATTATCTTCGTCGAGTACTGGAAGACTCGCGAGATTGATTTGAGCCTACGGTGGAATGTTCGGGATGTCGGAATTCTCAAGGTCAATCGAACGGAATGGGTGTGGGATAAAGAAGTCCAAAACCCCGTTACAGGGGAGACAGTGAAGGTGTTTTCGACGCAAACGCAGTTCCTCAGGCAGTTGCTACTTATCCCCTTTGCGACCGTAGCTGCTCTAGCCTTGGGCACTTTGATCATCTTGTCATTTGCTTCCGAGATATTGGTCTCCGAGATATATACTGGTCCCTTTAAGGGCTACCTGGAGTTTCTGCCAACCATCTTGTTCTCCCTCTCGCTGCCGTGGATCACCAATACGCTCACCGAGCTCGCCAAGCGGTTGACCGACTACGAAAATTACCGCACGCAGGACCAGTACGATGTCGCCCAGACTTCCAAGACCTTTGTCATGCATTTCATCACCGCCTTCCTGCCTACCTTGCTGACTGCATTTGTTTACGTGCCATTTGGCACGAAGCTGGTCCCTTATCTGGATGTCTTTCGCACTTATGGCCTCATGTCTGCCAATCTGGCCAAGGAGATTCACATTGATCCGGCCCGCCTTCAGCAAGAGGTGATCTACTTGTCTGCAACCGCCCAACTACTCAATTTTGGCGAGGAGATTGTGCTCCCCTACGTCAAGCAGACGCTAATGCACAAGTGGCGCACCTATCGCGATGGTCGCGATGCCGCTCGCATGCCTCGTCGTCATTCGCAGCGGACTGATTTGTTACTCGTCGATGCACCCGAAGAGGCGGCATTCCTTGCGCGTGTGCGCGATGAGGTGGAAGCGGACGAATACAACGTCCATGACGATACTTTGGAGATGTGTGTACAGTTTGGATATCTGGCCCTGTTTGGAGTGGCCTGGCCGTTAGTGCCGCTCGGGTTTTTAGCCAACAACTGGCTAGAGCTGCGAGGTGACTTCTTTAAGCTCAGTTTGGAGTGCCAGCGGCCCCCGCCGATTCGGGCGGACTCAATCGGCCCGTCTCTGCAGGGATTGGAAGTGCTTGCCTGGCTAGGAACTCTTTCCACGGCCGCGGTCGTTTATCTATATCGTAATAGCATGGAAGGGGTGCAATTCTCCTCCTTTCTGCTGACCCTGCTTCTGGCTGAGTGGGCGTATCTTGGCGTCCGGTTTGTGGTTCAGACCGGCATGGAAAGGATTAGCTCTGTAACCCTCAAACGGGCAGAGGCCAAGCGGTACGGCATGCGCAAGCGCTACCTCGAGGCCACGTCAGGCAATGTTTCCCCGCGGGGCAAGCCGCGGGTCCGGTTTGAGGACAAGGTCAGTGTGTACACTACCGGTACCGATGTGAGCACCAGTAAGGAGTGGCTTTTGCAGCCGGGACATGATGGCCTGCACCATGGACGCCAATTCTGGTCCTGGGCACCTCAGGAGGCTGCTGATGCTGGTGTACGCATGATCAAGGCATTGAACACCACGATGGACGGGTCGAGAACTGGGCCTACCAAGGTGGCCAAGGGAGCCTAGGGCCGTTGTACTTTATTTCTTAACCTACTCGTTGTAAATGATGAACTTCTTCTTTATTTTTGTTTTTTTTTTTCTCTTGTCGAATGAGTCTTGTCTTTGTAGTGTCGAGAAGTATGTTAGGGGAGAGTACCTAGTACCTTAATGTGCATGAGCACCTTTTGAAGTGGCAGGCTGCAATCTGCACGGGTGTCGTGTCTTGCCTTTGACTTTTCCCCTCCCCATCGGACCTGATTTTGAACCACCACTACTTGGACTCCTGAAATATTTCTCAGATGATAACGCCATTGATCAGAATTATCTGATCGCATGAGTGCGAAATTTGATGAAAGCTAAACAGCATTGAGTTTTCAGTGCTCGTGGGTTGAACAAGCGTCAGCCCTATAAGGCATGCCAAGTGCGGATACTCCCAGGCGACCAGCCAATCAGTTGGCCGACCGACATTCTGGACTCCATTCTTGCCCGCTGGTTTGTTGCGCGTCTCTCTTTCCAGCTTCTCTGCCAAGTTCCAACTTCTCTTTCGTCTTCCTTCTTTCTCTTCTCTTTCCCATCCAGCTTCTTCATTCCCCCGACCACCCACATCTCCTATAATTTCCCCTTCTTCTTTATGCCCTCCCTGGCGTCCTCTCTCTCTTATTCCCCTTCCCTACTTTCCGTCTCCCTCTCTCTCCAGGGCTGTTCCTCCACCGCCGGCTGGAGGGGCTCCGTCTCCTCAGGTCTCGCTGCCCCCGATGCGCCCCTCGCAGGACACCCTCCCCCCGATCGTCTCCGATAAGGTCCTGCATCACGAAGAGCATGAGACGGGCTCTCTACCTCCAGCATCGGTCACCCTCTTACGGCAACGACGAAAACTTCACGTTATCAATCCATTGTGGTACCGCAACAGTTTGCTGGCGAGCGTGGGGTTCCTAGAGTTCGCCAATGCGGGTGACTTTGCCGCTAATGTGTGGAACGATGTCCCCGTCCCGTTATACGCCATTATCTTCATGGCGATCGGAGGCCCTCTAGCACTGTTGATCAGCGGCTTTGCTGTCCGCGACAGTGTGCTCAGCTGGCAGAATGTCCGGATCCTCCAACGAGAGCGCACGTACCTCAAATCCCTACAGGCCCAGCACCTCGAATGTCCCGCACCGGATGCCACCACACTCCGTTTCATCGACCGCCGTCTGGGGGTCAGCCACCGCGAACTGGGCACCGAATTGGTCGACCGCATCGTCATGGACGTGTTCCTCGGGATCGGCGGCCTTCTGGTCGGCACGGGCACGATTATGGCTATCTGGGGCTCCGACCGACACGTATACTTCATCAGCAACCTGCTCTCGGGGTACGTCGGCAACTCCTTCGCGGCCATCTACGGCATCATCAATGCCATCTGGTCCGCCTATCTGGTCTGGCGCTTTCACAGCTACGAGCGCGCGTGCTCCCGGTCGGGGGCCATGCTCGCCCCGTTCCGCGACCGACTCCAGCGTCGCTTCCAATGCTTCAAGTGGCACGCCGTCGCGTCCGGGTGGACCGGCCTCATCGCCGGTGGCGCCTCGATGATGACCTCCCGTCTCTGGGAGGGCTATGTTGTCCTCATCCCGTGCATGCTGTTGGAAGTAGCCTGCAACCGCTTCTGGCGCGGTCAACTCGGCTACGACCGTCCCATCGTCGCCCCCGACTCTCCCCTCCACCGGGGCATCTTAGTCCCCGAGTCTCCCTACAACCCAGCCAGCAACAGCAGCAGTCCGCAACTGGGTTACCCCAAGCCGACAATCCCAGTTCTCGACCACAAGACCGAGAGAGACCCCAACATCAACCCCGACGAAGAGGAAAAAGAAGAAAACCGCCTACTCCTCGACGCCCTCTCCTCCGTAATCAGCCTCCAGACCGCCCTTATGCCCGTCCTCCCCTCCACTCTCGTCCTGGAAGACGTAAACTGGACCTCCCTCGACTCCCTCTTGCTCTTCATAGTCAATAACCACCTGTTCGACTGCCTCTGCGACTGGCTCGCCACCGACTCCGCTGTCCCGAAGGATTTCCGTCACCGCGTCTTCCGGTTAGCGACCAACCCATCCTTCTCGGAGATCACCGTCACTTTGACCGACCTCCGCCATCTGAGCGACGTGGAAGATCGACCCCGCATGCTGGAAATGTGTCAGCTCTTCTTGCAGACCGAAGCCCGGCAGGTGATGATCGGTCGCGAACGGTATCTCCTTGAAATAGTGGGGTATACGATTTGGAAGAACGATTGAACCCTTTTCCTTCTTGGTTCTTTTCGCCATTGGGACAGAATCCGAACATGCAATCAAATCACCCATAGACTGGGTGTGTGTCGTCTTTCTGCATGTCCAGTTGTATAGAAAGTCAGCGGAAGCGAAAACTTGTTTGTTTTTTTTTTGTGCTTGTTGAGCATCGCATACATATTCATGTGTGCATTGTGTTTTCCCATGAGCGATGACGAGATAATGCGATGTGATGTGACGTGACCTGGTGCGATGCTGGGTCTGGCTAGCTTTGGACTCGAATTGTGGATCGTGAAGTCGAAGTAAAGTCTGGGACTTTTAGTTTAATGATCTGTTTCATCTCGAATCGAGTCGAGTTGAGTTGAGTTGAGTTGAGTTGAGTTGAGTCGAGTGAGGAAGGAAGGGGTGCCGGTTCACTTCCTTTCTTTCTGCGGGATGTCTTGCTTGAGCGTGCTTGCTTGAGCGTGAGCGTGAACATTGGCATGGGCATGAGCGAGACTTGGTTCTGGTTCTTTTTATATAGATTGAGTTATAATGTGTATCTTGATCGGTACTAAGGTCTTCTATTCAATAAGTGTTCTTCGGGCAGGAGTTGTAGGTTCCTGGAATTTAAGCTGATTTGGGTTGGGATGAGGAGGGAGATCCAGCCCCGGGGGTGGATATGCTACTACTCATACATAGCAGGATTGCTTGGAGTGTTGGGGCATACCATCAGCCTGGATTGTATGCGGTTAAGCTTGGCGGTGTAAGTTACTGTACTGTATGTAATCTGATCTGACCTCCCAGTGTCATTAAGTTTAGGCCTCTTGTATTTCGTCTTTTGGCGGCGTTGTATGATACGATACTATACTTTGTGGTGTAGGATGAAGTCCTATTTAGGATACTAATTGTGATAGGTCTTATCGCTTGGTTCTTTATCCCTGACTTCCTGTTTTGGTGGGTCTCATGGATATGTTCGACATTCACCAATGTCAGCTTACGATTCGATAGTTCATAAAACAGCAGCCAGTGCCATCCCCAGAACCTGAGCTTCTCCTCCCTAAAAGCTAAACAGCCCACTGCGCCGCTTTCCGAACGGATACACCACCAACGCGGCGACGAATAACCCGACCGTGATGCCGATCGCGACCTGAATCATTCCGAACCCCAGGATATTCGAGGATTCAGAATTCTGCGATGACGAGGTGGTGGTAGTAGTATGGTTCTTGGTGACGTTGGAGCGGATCTGGTCGGCCGTGTCGACGCCGGTGATGAGGCTGCCGGTGGCGGCGAGGCCGGAGGGGACCAGCACGAAGATGGCCGGGAGGACGGCGGCGGCGGCGTGGCCGTGCCAGAGGCGGCTGTAGAGGTTGCCGATGACGCCGACGACGAAGGCGCCGACCGTGTTGGCGACCTGCGAGTTGTTGCCCAGGCGCGCGGAGACGAAGTAGTTGGTGACGTAGCCGGCCATGGAGATGGTGGTCATCACGGGGGCCTGCTTCCATTTGCCCTGGTTGACCACGAGGAGGCAGAGCGAGAAGAGCGCGACGAAGGGGAAGCGCTGGAGGTACGGGTTCCTGAAGGCGCCGGCCGAGGGGCAGCTGAGGCTGGAGGTCGCCGTCTTGTCGATCAGCCCATAGATCGTCGTGCCGACGGTGACGCCGTAGCCCAGGAAGAGCGAGTAGATGATCGCGTAGACCATCCGGATGGACCCGGCGACGATCTGGTGCGATTGCAGCTCCAGACTGCTGCACAGCACCGTGTAGCCGGGGAGGATGAGCGCGATCGAGGACTGCGCGATGGCCGAGAAGCAGAAGAGCCGGCCGGAGCCGTGCGGGCGATGGATGCTGCCGAAGGCTCGCGCCAGGAAGGAGGTCAGCACCGCGGCCGTCACTTCGAAGACGTTGTTATAGAGCACCGAGCGGGGCGCGATCACATGTTGCATGACCCCGAGCAGGCAGCCGTTGAAGAAGATGATGGGCATGTCGATGGGCCGCGCGCTGAATGCGAACGGTCCCACCATGGCCGTGGCGAGCCCGTACACAAACACGATGATCCATTTGTTGAACCGCGGCTTCTTGGTCATGAGCTCCTCCAGTTCGCCGGTGGCCTCTTCGATGCCAATCACGTCGTGGATGACGTTCTTATACACGTTGTGCGTGTCGGAGAGGCGGCCTAGGTTCACGCCTTGCACCACGCGAACGAGCTTCACTTCCGTCGTTCGGGTGCTGGGGTCATCGAAGGCCATGATCATGCATCCCGGGACGTACAGGTACTGGCTCTCGATCTCCAGCACTTTCGAGGTCATCAGCATGTATTCCTCCAAGCGATGAGTCGGGGCTCCGAACATCATCAGCGCCTTGCACAGCTGCATGATGTACCGCTGTCGTGCGATGATCTCGGCGATGCGGAGAGTCACCTGGATCTCATCTTCCAGTCGGAAGCTGCGCCGCCGAGAATGCTTGTCGCGGCGCCTTGAGGCCACGCCGAGAAGCTGGTTCGAGATCGGGGTGCTGGCGCCACTATGGCTGGAGGCCCCAACCAAGGTGGACGTGGACATGTTGGGCGGCTTCTTGTACCATCGTGGCTTTCCCTTGCGAGGAGTGGTCGTCCCTGGGGTGCTTCCACCGAACGGAGTCCACATCCCCGAGGGCATGTTGAATCCCCGAGTCGATTTTTGGACCTGATCCAGACCCCCGCTGAGGCGTAGCAGGTGCGACAATATCCCGCCGGTTGGTTGGCTCTCAGTGCCTGTTGCTCCACCAAATTCGTCTGTATCATCTGGAGGCATATCGATCGCATGATGCAAGGCTGAATCGCGGCGAGTGCTCCGGCGACGCCCGGTATCGTCGTGCGTCAAGCCCCGGATGATGCGGTGCGCTTCCGAGCTGCATGTAATCTGATCCTTGACCTCTGCTTCTTGATTGATTTGCACATCCGTGCTGCGACGACGATAGTCGATCGGTTGCAGGTCATCCTCGCCTTCTGTTGGGCGACCCAGGCGAGCAGCCCAGTGGGCGGTCTTCTGTTTGACCGTATCCCGAAAAGCCCTGAAGCGTGTCTTCTTTGATCGCTTTTCTGCTGTGTTGGATTCACGAGATGGTGATCCCTCGAGGTCCTCCGGTTCCCATCTATAACCAACTGCGGCCCGCGTATTCCGTCTCCTAGGTGCTTCGGTGATGTCTATAGATGGATGCGCCGACGAGCGACGCCGTAGATGAGACGATGGCTGACTTAGAGAGCCAACTCCGTGCTGCCAGTCTCCGTACGAGAATGTTCTATCTGCCCCGAAGTGAACGCGATGAACCTGCGTAGAATGCGGGCTGCCCGGGGAAGTGTCACTGTCTGAGCTTGCATTGCGCCGATCGTCCGGGTCTGAATGGATTTCTTCCTGATGCTGCACGCTGTGATAGCTGATGGGGGAGGAGGAGCCGCTCGACTCGCTGCTTGATCTCTTTTCCGACATGGTTGCTTCTGATCTGTAGTTTGAGTAAATTGCGTGAGTATCAGTCGGTTGAGGTCATGTGCCTCTTATTGGTGGCCTGAGGAGTCACCCGACAGTGCTTGAACAATCAGGGAGTCAACTCCCTGCGCAAAGCACAAGTCTCCGTTGAAGTAGCAGTCATCTCATCAATTTGCAAGACTAGGTATGCTAGGTGAAAACCCTCAGTGAGAACGTCCTGCGGCCGAAAGAACAGCATAATAAAGGGATTGTCTCACGAAACATGATGATCCTGCATAGAGACTCATAATGAGACGCAAATGCCTAGGGCCGTCTCAGAGTGCAAGACAACGCTCTACCAGCACAGCGAACGTCATGCGCACTAAAGCATTGCTGGCAGTTGTCCGGTTCGAAGATGCGAGGGAAATGTAACCTTATCCGGAGTCGATGACGCATGTCGATTCCAACAACTTCTCGGCATCAGTTGGCAACAGTGGGACCAACCTCAGGTTCGAAGGCTGGGTAAGTACATCTCATTCGCTCAAGATGAGCTCAGAACAATGTAATAAGGGGGACTTTTAGCATGCTAGACCTGTTATTCTTGACTGCCTGAGGCAGAAGGTAGCCTTCAGACTAATCTAGAACTTCATACATACAGATTCACCGGCGGCGAAATAGCATGCAAGAAGTCAAAAAGGATCTAGAATGTCACCAAAGCTTGAGAGATTTCGATGTATGCTAAGAGATACACCGAATGAAAACCTTTTGTGAAAGGTATGTACTGTAGGCAGTAACCGAAACGATTGTCCATGTCAGGGAAGTCAGACTCGGCCTGAGCACTGTCACTCGCGTTTGGAAAAGGGATAGCAGTGACGATCTCTCTGCATACTGTGGGGCATAATTCTATAGTATGGCTTGAAACAGGGGATAATTCATGGGTTCAAGAAATGCCAGAAGTTGTTTAGATATATGGCTATGGATGAATTGACGAGACAAAAACGTGGGGAAGAAAGAGGCGGATGACTAATTGCCTGGTCGGTCAACCCCGCCGATTGGCCGGAGGCCTCTGGGACTTTCCCTTGTGCGGCGTGGCGCCGGCAGTTCCACAACACGGCGTGTTCTGGACTCTGCAACTTCTCCACGATTAAATCTTGTAATCTAGACTACTCGCAATTCTACGCGCAATCCTCATCCCCTGTGATGGGCTCTCCTACCAAACCATACCAATGCCAGCGATGCCCCAGGACATTCGCTCGCCTAGAGCATCTTCAGCGTCATGACCGCTCACGTATAGACCCTCTTCTATCATTCCATGATCTGTGATGATAAATCCAATTGACCCCGAGGCGCAGACACAAAAGAGAAGCCGTACATATGCACCAAATGCCCCAAGTCATTTACCCGCAAGTCAGTTACCACGGATTCTCTTCGATTTTGACTTGAGAATCTCGCTAATACCTTAGTAGAGACCTATTAGCGCGTCACGAACGCCTGGCTCACAGCAGCCCGGCCCTGGATGCTACACCAACAAGCTCACCGCAGCCTGCTTCTCCTCAAATTTTCGACGGACTTAATGTTCTGGCATCAGCAGTGGCTGGCCGTCCGCTTTCACCAACTGCTCGGCAGGTTAGTCAGCCGATAACTACTGCTTCCCCAGCATCCTTCCCAGTGCCGTTAGCGGACACGGTTCCAGGGCATACTGTCGCAAACTCCCAAACGGCGGCAGCAGCGCCTCCTGAAGCTCCTGGGTTTACCGAACCTTTTACCAGCTATGGCCAGTCTATCTCCCATGATGGGGATGACTTCACCACTTTCCTAGATAGCATTCCGCTTCCAAGTCACCCTTACTCACCCACTTACCAACCGCTTCCTCTCTTCCCTGCCTTTCATTTTGACCCAGCAACTTCGGATTACGGTCACACCGTTGCGAAGGACAAGTCAGCCAATGCAATTGGCTCACCTTCCACACCTGTATTGCCCCGACATGGAACGCAGTTGCCATCACTCCAACCGGACAGGACTCAGGCACCCTATAAGGCTCGTGAGCCTAGTAGCCAAATATCGATAACGACGCAGTGCAGGGACCGCATTATTGCAACCCTGACAGACTATGCCAACGTCGTTCATAATCCGTTTGTCCCGTCGCGACACGCCTTATCCCGCTGTCTTGGTGGGTATATGAATGGTTTTCATGACCACTATCCATTTTTACACATCGCCACGCTGGACACGGATGCGACTCCCGTGCATCTGCTTCTCGCTATGGCCGCTTTAGGAGCTCAGTACTGCCGCGAGCCTGACACGAGTTTGGAACTATTTAAGGTTGCAAAGGCCGTCACTCTTGAGCATGTCCGGAGAGAATTCCAGTGGGGTTGCTCCACTCACGAAATGGCAAATCATGTCGACAAGGCGGTCAGAGATCAGGACATCATCGAAACTATTCAGGCATTTCTCATACTGATGTCCGTTTCATGCTGGTTTGAGCGCGATCCCCCACATCACGAGGCTCTTTACATGCGAAGCGTCATGGAAACTCTTCTCCGACAGGGGGGACTAAACGAGCTGCCGGCACAGGATGGGACTTGGGAGAGCTGGATCCGCAACGAATGTGTTAAGAGGACGAAGCTGATCGTCTTTTGTTTTTTCAGCGTGCATACTATTGTGTTTGACATACCGCCGCTGATCTTGACTGAAGAGCTCACTCTTGACTTGCCTTGCACAGAAAAAGAATGGAATGCGACGAGTGCGAGCCAGTGGCTTATGGAGAGAAGCCAAAGCCGCGGGGAGCCTAAGCTACAAGCTGCCTTAAATGCACTTTTTTCACAATCATCTGGAGCCAAAGGTCGCCTGGAAAGTTTCTCCTCAATGGGCGGCTATGTACTGATCCATGCAATGATTCAAAACATCTGGTTGATGCAAAAAGCCAGTCGCCTCCCCGTCTCCAGTGGTGGCTTCTTATCACCAGCAGTGATCAATTCTCTAGAACAGGCGTTAGAAAACTGGTGTCAGTGCTGGGAACACAACCAGGAATCCTCCATTGATCCTTTCAACCCTCACGGTCCGCTCTCTTTCACCTCGACAGCTCTCCTCCGTCTAGCATATATCCGTCTCAATGCCGATTTCAGCTCCGCGCGACGACTACAAACCTGGAACCCGGATGAGATAGCCCGTTCCTTGAAGGATGAGTTAGGTGTGCAACGGAGCGATAGACTTACTCGCGCCGCATTACACTGTGCTCACGCGCTTAGCACACCCATCAAACTGGGCATAAACTATGTGGCGCACACTCTTGTCGTGTCCTGGTCCAATCAGTACGCCTTGTGCTCGCTTGAATGTGCCGTTCTACTGGCCAAGTGGCTAGAGGTGGCGACGGTCCCAAATCCAGAGCCGAGTCTGACTGAACAAGAGAGCAAGCTGCTTGAATTTGTTTTAGAGATGGTCATGGAAGTCCAGCACGGGGTTTCCCGCGACTGGCTCCTGTCGAATAACACAAGACTAAGTGCAACTGTGACAAGGCTCTGGGCGAGGTTGTTTACAGGAGATTATATATGGCAGCTGGTCAACCTAATAGGTCGCTCTCTCAATCAATACGCCGAGATACTGGAACCCACAAATGGCCCGGTGTGAACCAGCTAGATTGTCACCATATACATAGATTTTAGATTAGAAGATACCCCAAAGAAATTTAGAGAAATCCCATCAGTCCAGGCGCTGCGTGAGGTGGCCATTGCCTTTTTCATCGCTGTGGAATTGAGATGGGCAAGCAAGGGCAGCCCCTCAAAAATGACGCCATCCTCACACTGAAGGCATCACCGCTACACTATCTTCGCTCCCTCACGCCGCACCAACGACTTGGCAAAGACGAAGAAGCGGGGAGTATTGCCTCTAGGTGAACCCTGCTGTGGATGCCGATGTCTGGACAAATCCCGTTGAAGTACGCTTATCTATCCCCCCTTGACAATCCGAACTAGGGATTGCGAGCTCACGGCGAGGTACATACACTAAGGACTTTGGTGTACTCTATCAGGGCGATTTTGCTTTCTATAGCATGCATTCTATAATTGCATCCGGCTGTATCGCCGAAGAGCGGCGATAAATGCTCTCGATTAACCAGTGGCACTATACGCGACCAGCTTGGCAATGGCGTGCTAGAAATCTCGACAGTTCAAATTGGAGAGAACCTGCCTCGCATGAGGTATCGCGGATCCTGAAATTAAATTGGACCTCCTAAAATTGTCACTCTGTGCTTTCTTAGAGACTTGCCTTGCGCAACATGGCTAAAACAAGCGACATCGACCAACAGTCCGTTGGTCCACACCCAACGAGTCACTCAGCCGTAGAAGACTCTGTCGGAAGCAAAGATGGCGTCTATGTCCAGACACAGCAGTTCAACGATAGCGCTTCCGACTTACAAGGACACAATCCGTTCGCAGACCCAGAGGTCGCGGAGCGCTACGCTATGATCTATGAGAAGGCGCAGTATGAGTGTCGACACGTCTTTGATCCGACCCTCACATGGACCCCGGAGGAAGAGAAAGCGTTGGTTCGCAAGCTGGACTGGCGTGTATGCCTGTGGGCTGTATGTCATCTTCTGTTCTTGTTGGTTTACATAACTTGCTCACTGACTGGGTGTTTAGTGTGTGATGTTCTTTGGTCTTCAGGTCGACAGAGGCAATCTCGTCCAAGCGGTGTCAGATAACTTTCTGAATGACCTTGGGTTGACGACTGATGGTAAGATAGCCAGTCACCTTGCGTTATGACCTGGATTTAACATGGTTAGACTACAACACCGGTAACACCATCTTTCTCGTCTCCTTTCTGCTTGCAGAGTTGCCGTCGCAATTGGTGTCCAAGAAGATGGGCCCGGATCGGTGGATCCCGATGCAGATGACCCTTTGGTCTATCGTTGCAGCAGCCCAGGCTGGCTTGACTGGAAAGCGGACTTTCTACGCTACGAGAGCGCTTCTGGGAATTCTCGAGGTAACCGAATCTTTTGGGAGATTGCTTCCTTGCTCTAAACTTTTAATAGGGTGGCTTTATTCCTGATATTGTTCTGTGGTTGTCGTACTTCTACACCAGCAGAGAACTCCCGACTCGTTTAAGGTGATCATGCTGCGCTGGGCTCGTGACATATATACTCATCTTTGCTTTAGTATCTTCTGGACTGCCCTTTCAACCACTACCATTATCACCTCATTCATTGCATTCGGCGTTCTCCATATGCGGGGCATCCAAGGCATGGCCGGCTGGAGGTGAGTAGATGCTTCTTGAGCCACGTGGGCGTGCACTAACGCATGGTATCCAGGTGGCTTTTCCTTATCGAAGGGCTGATCACACTCCTCGTCGGTCTGGCCTCGTTCTTTCGCATGCCTGCCTCTGCCGTCGACACAAAGAAGTGGTTCCGCCCCAAGGGATGGTTCACGGATCGGGAAGTCAGCATCGTGGTTAACCGGGTTCTTCGAGACGACCCTTCCAAAGGTCAGCATTTGCATCTCTGCTTCCTCTTGAAACATTCTCTCTTGAACCCATGAAGCTCACACCACATGACCAGGGGACATGCATAATCGGCAGCCCATCACCCCTCGCCGCCTCTGGAACTCCCTGCGCGACTACGACCTCTGGCCCATCTACATCCTCGGCCTGATCGTCTACATTCCCCAAACGCCCGTTTCGGCCTACATAACGCTCACACTTACGAGTGTCGGCTTCAGTACGGTGAGTCACGAACCCCTCGTCAGCTCTAGCACGGTCAATTAACACTGACATCAAACAGTTCACCACGAACCTCCTCACCATCCCTTCCAGCGTCGGCCACATCATCACCCTCCTCCTTCTAACCCGCCTGAGCGAATATCTCAACGAACGCACCTTCGTCGCCATGCTCCAATGCATCTGGACCCTACCCTGCGTCATCGCCCTGCGCTTCTGGTCCGGCACCATGACCAACGCATGGGGTACCTTCGGTCTCGTAACGACGCTGCTGTGCTACCCGTACTGCCACGCGATTCTGGTCGGGTGGGCCTCGAAGAACTCAAACAACGTGGGCACGCGCACGATCTCCGCGGCGCTGTACAACAGTGAGCTGCCTCTTTATCCCTACCACCCTTTTCAATAGCAAAGTCCCGGAGTAATTCATCTTCATACGATGAGAACCAACCCACCCTCGCAAGCCCCTCTAAACCCAAGTGCTAATGCTGACACCCCCTGCTACATCTAGTGTTCGTCCAAGTCGGCGGCATCATCGGGAACAACATCTACCGTACAGACGATAAACCCAAGTACCGTCGGGGAAACTCCGTGCTTCTGGGCATCAACGTCCTTGCGATCGTGCTGTTCTTGCTTACGAAGGTTTACTATGTTTTGCGAAACAAGCGTAGGGATAAGGTTTGGAATGCTATGACGGAGGAGGTTAGTTCCTTCTTGTAACTCCCACTGCCCTCAGCATTCGATATGGTTGCTAATAGTCCCTCTTCTCTATCGTGCAGCAACGACAGCATTATATCAATACCACGACGGAAACCGGCAGCAAGCGGTTGGATTTCCGATTTGCGCATTGATTTTCGTTGCGGTCTACTGTGTGTCAATTGTGGACTGTGTATGTGCTCTGTCAAACTCAGATAGGTGTGCAATGATAAGCTACGTTGTTGGAATGTGATCGCAGATGCCAACGAACTTAGCGGGATTGTGAGTGTGCGACCGGAGATGCGGATATATATTAGGAGTTCAACAGCTGTTGTGCGAAGGGAAGGATTAGAGTCAACCATGCCAGAATATCCTCATCAAGCCAGGTTGTAGCCTACAGTTACCCGACAGACTCCTAGAGGAACAGATCCAGGAATTGAGAGATCTGGAGGCGGTCATATTTCATGGCTGGATGACGCCGAATAGATAGATGAAAGAAAAGATGATGACTTGAAATGGTCGATTGTGTCATGTGATTATAGTTTGTGCTGGTCGATGACGTATCAACAAATGGGTCGGTAGCTCAGTGGTAGAGCGTAGGATTGCAGATCCCGAGGTCACGCGTTCGATCCGCGTTCGGCCCTCTCTTTTTTTGCTATTTTCCTGTCCTCCTTCATACTCCACGCCCCCAAAGGAGCCTACATTGAATTTCTGTATTTAGGCTACCATATTGTACATCCCCATCTGCCACAAGACCTACTTCCTAAAAGTCTATTTCAACCTACCTATTATACTTTACCCACGTCCCATGCCTAAACTGACTGTCTCAGTATCGTCCCAACCCCATCCAACATGCAAAGCCCAGCTCGTTTGATCCTCGGGTTCTCCCATTGATCCCCAACAGCCAAAACCTTCTGGCTTATCAGGATCTCCACCCAGGTAGGTGACTACCAACGGGTATGGACACACAATCCTCGACAGACTCCCATCTTCCGATACAGCTGGAAGGCTATCCGGAGCCATTCCCATTTCCACCCATGTTGTCAGTGCTGCCATCATGGCTGAAGGAGCAGGGCCCGGCCCTGAGCCACAGTGGCCTACCCCCGGAGCCTCGAAGTACCGGTAGAAATCCCTGACCGCAGGATCACGCTCTGCCACGGCCGCATAGTAGGCCTTGGACCCACCGGGAGCTATCTTCTCGTCGTTCAGCCCATGCCAGTGAATGATCTTACCTCCGCGCTTCTTGAACTCGTGGAGGTCAGGGGAGTCGGCGCTGATTATGGACCGATAGCCGGCGACCGAGAGACGAAACAAGCCTTCAAACTCTGGATATGTCAACTTCAACTGATATAGATCTAGATCTGGGTTCTGTGCGAGGAACAGCGACAGCCAGTCGACCACAACGCGATAGAGCGTAGGGCTACAGCTATGATTGTGGACCGCTTCTGATGAGGAGCACTCAGTGCTATGCCACAACGAACCTCGTGAAAAGCCATGCCACAAAGGCACACCATAGTGATCGCGCATGCCCTGCCACATCTTCTGGGCCAGAATGACCACATCAAGCGTAATCTCAACGTCGACTCCGTCACCGCAGTCGACATGCTTGCCGACAAGGAGAAGCGCATTGAAGTCACAAAGGTCTGGCTCGGTAATGATTCCATCGATGACTCCATCACGATCGTCGCAGGCCTTGATGACCTCCGCAGCAATAGCGTTCATCACGCAGGGAGACGGATAGATGTTCAGCAGACGCATCGCAAAGTTGGACCAATAGCTCGCCGGCATCGAATGCGCCCAGCTGAGAGATGGAGAACCCGCTAGAATCCCATCAAAAGCATCGGGAAACCTCTGCGCGAGCACCATTCCCTGGCGGCCGCCCCCGGAGCATCCGTTCCAGTAGGAACGCTTCGGCACCTCTCCGTAAAATTGTTGGACAACGTCTTTCGCCAGAATAGCCATCTCGGACAGAGCGACCGAGGAGAAATCCAGCAGCCGGGCCACGTTCACATGCCCCGACTCGTCATCGAGCGCCCATTCTTGTGCCGACGGGGCGAATGCATTATGTCCCAAGTCGGAGCTAACTGCTGCATACCCCCCGGCCACGGCCATGGCCGTGGCGCTGTCACCGCGGGTCCCCGCGAAATCGTCGCCACCGATGCCCTGCAGGCGCTTATTCCAACCCGAGAGAGGTAGCCACACCTTGATGTTAATCAAATCATCCCAGCCGGGGTGGGTGTAAGTCAGGCTGACATTGCAGAAGGTCACGCTGACTCGACGATGCTTGATTGGATTGACTTGAAGTCCGTCAATCTCCATGTCGAACACAGGGAAGACCATGGACGCTACCACTTCAATACCCGGGAGAGAGGGTCGATGAATTTGGAGAGGCGAACACTCAGCTGCTGTGAGTGATGTGAACAAACTGACCTCGATGGCCAAGATAAATAAGATAAAACTAAACCAATCCATGACCACTGATACTGTATTCACGTTGATAGTGATAGCGATAGATGAATGTGATCAGCATCACTACCTGAGACTTCTCATCCTCATTACATGCTGCGGATTTCAACCTGTGTTCGGCAGGTGCGATCAAACGAAAAAAGGCAGTCTCACTGCACCCGCCATCTCGAATTCTACAGCATTGAAGCTTAGTGTGATATCAATCATAATACTCATCAACGCCGGCAATATTGTCATCGCCAGGGTACAGAAACGGAAAATTCGCCGCACCGATTGTGAAGCTAAACAAAGGGGTTTGACTCCGGGCCATCCGAAGCACGAAGACAAGATCGGCAACCCTCAGGCCTCTGCAGAACCCTTCACTAAGAAAGAGCGACGTTTTGGATTCGTGGAAGATAATCCTCCTCGATTCACTTGTCGCCAGAAAAGCCGGCGCACAGTTTTCGGCAAGTTGCTTAGCCGCTTCTGGAGCGGAAGGAATGCCCTTAATATTGTCTGATATGAGCCAAGAAGTCGGAGATGAGTCTTGGCAGTATGCAGGGGCAGCTCCCGTGGCTCACCATGACGAGGCCTACGTACTCATTGTACTCGAGACGAGCCTCTTGAGGCAAGAAGCAGGGTTTTAGGCCCGCTGAGCAATGACGATGCGCCGTGCCGCCACGACTGATGGATGCTTCGTTTCGTATCGTGCCATGCCCAGCAAACCAAGACTCGTCACACACGACTAAGACTTGCTAAGCAAGTTGCCAAGCCGACTGGTCCGGACGTCGATTTTTGCACTGCCTTTGAACCACAAACATGCCGAAGCAGTGCGGCATGGGATCGGCAGTCAGGGCCCACCGTGGGACCCGACCTATTCTGTTTGGAACTTGATGACGACGATCATCATTGATTGGGCTTCTCTGAGACGTCGAGACGCCGACTGCCGAGCCAACGGACGGGTATGGTGAAACAGCATGGATTCGAGGAGGTCCATGGAGCGCCCGATAGCCGTTCGAGATTGATATCGGGCGGGACCTGTTATCGAGGACCTGGACCTAGAAGCTGCCTTCACGGTATAAAAGCTTTACTTCTTCTCTTGCTCTGATCGTCTCAACAACCACGTTCTCTCTTTCGATTCTGTTGATCAGACACTCATTCCTTCCTTTATTCTCTCTTTATCACGATTCTGTTGACCAGAATCCATCATGCACTCCTTCCAGCTTCTCGGCCTGGCCGCTGTCGGCTCCGTCGTCTCGGCCGCTCCTACTGCTTCTCGTGTCTCCGACCTTGTGAAGAAGTCCTCTTCTACCTGCACTTTCACCTCTGCCAGCGAGGCTAGCGAGAGCATCTCTTCGTGCTCCAACGTCGTCCTCAGCAACATCGAGGTGCCCGCCGGAGAGACCCTTGACCTGTCCGACGCCGCTGACGGTGCCACCGTAAGTTTTCCTACAACAACCGCTAGCTTTAGACTCAGCTAACGATATCAGATCACTTTTGAGGGTACCACCAGCTTCGGCTACGAGGAATGGGACGGTCCTCTTATCCGTTTCGGCGGCAAGCAGCTCACCATCACCCAGTCTGACGGTGCTGTCATTGACGGTGATGGCTCTCGCTGGTGGGATAGCGAGGGCACCAACGGTGGCAAGACCAAGCCCAAGTTCATGTATGTCCACGATGTCGAGGATTCGACCATCAAGGGCCTGCAGATCAAGAACACTCCGGTGCAGGCCATCAGTGTGCAGGCGACCAACGTCTACCTGACCGACATCACCATCGACAACTCCGACGGTGACGACAACGGTGGCCACAACACCGATGGATTCGACATCAGCGAGAGCACTGGCGTGTACATCAGCGGTGCTACCGTCAAGAACCAGGACGACTGCATCGCCATCAACTCCGGCGAGAACATCCTCTTCACCGGCGGCACTTGCTCCGGTGGCCACGGTCTGTCCATCGGCTCCGTGGGTGGCCGTGATGACAACACCGTCAAGAACGTGACCATCTCGGACTCGACCGTCACGGACTCGGCCAACGGTGTCCGCATCAAGACCATCTACGGCGACACCGGTGATGTCAGCGAGATCACCTACTCCAACATCCAGCTCTCCGGCATCACCGACTACGGAATTGTCATCGAGCAGGACTACGAGAACGGCAGCCCTACTGGTACCCCCTCCACCGGTGTCCCAATCACCGACGTGACTGTCGATGGTATCACCGGCTCGATCGAGGATGACGCTGTCCAGGTCTACATCCTCTGCGGTGACGGCAGCTGCTCAGACTGGACCTGGTCCGGCGTTGACATCACCGGTGGTGAGACCAGCTCCGACTGCGAGAACGTTCCCTCGGGTGCTTCTTGCTAGAGGTAGACAGGGGCTGGTGTCCGAGTTGCTTTTTTTTCCCCCGTTCACCAGGTTGCGGCACGATACCAAATCAAGAAGCCCGGCTTTCATCTCTGTATACTCTGAATGTATAATACTTTATCTTCATAGCCAACAAAGCCACACTACTGCTTAAGTCACACTTTAGGACACGATATCGTTGCCAGAGTAGTGGTACCTATTGCTCTTGTTTGAACATCCTTGAATTCGCCTCAAATCAGCCGCGACAAACCAGACTCGACCAGCTATAATACCTCGGGTCAAGGGGAAGAGTGGGTCTCCCAGTATACTGACAGACCCGTCCTAATTCCTGATTAGATCTCTTAAAGGGTCTTTCGGCGATTACAAACACGATATCACACATAATTAAAAAGATATGACATAGTGTATAACTCGGTTGTAGACGAGACCTCGGGACGAGGCTCCCCGTGCGGCATGCAAAGGTGGGGAGAAGCAAAAAGAAATGACCTACGCAGGGCTCGAACCTGCAATCTCTTGATTCGTAGTCAAGCGCCTTACCATTGGGCCAGCAGGCCTTGCTGTTGTAATACCATCTTAACAAAGTATCTATAATCCATGGATTCTGCTTGTGAGGCACCGACGACTGGATTGAACTGCATCTGAGGTCAGGTGTGTACCAAGTCTCAGCATGGAAGTGAATATCTCATTATTTGTGTTTATATATATCTTTATGCAGTATGTACTAATTCCTAAACACATGCATCTGTCTGTCAGTCAATTCAAGCATCGACCTCCGACATCAAGCGTTGCGATTCCGCATTCTCCTGCGCGTGGCGCACATGGAAATCGAAGTTCAGTTCTCCGACGAGACTTCTCACGTCACTGAGCATATCCTGTTAGCAGCCTTTCTTCAGAGGGGAAACCAAAACGAGAGAAACTAAAATCGCACAGATAAACATACCGTAACAGATCATCCAAAGTGAAGCTGACCACCGACCGCAGCACCTCCAGACAGACAAACGCCGAAAACGCCGGATCCTCGACGTGGCGGATGCTCAGCAGCTCGCCGTCGATGCGCTGCAACTCCCGCGCTAGCGGAAAGGAGTCGCCTGTCGCGAGGTACGGCGGCAGCGGCTGCGCGTTGGTCATGGACGCCGACAGATGGCAGAGCAGCGAGGTGATCTGGTGCGACCTGAAGCCCGCGGACTGCAGCGCGATCGAGGCCAGTCTCGCGACCCATTTGTTTTCTTCGCCGACGCCGGGATGGCTGTCGACGGACAACGCGTCCAGGGTCTGCGTGGTGTGGGCCATCAGCGCCATGCTGGTGAGCGTGCGCTGGATCTGGCCGATGATGCGGTCGTAGGTCGGCTTGGGGAATCTGCCACCGATCGGGGGCTCGAAGGTGCTGAAGTGGCTGTGCATGCGGAGGCTGTTGAGGAGGATCATCTCCTCCTTGAAGATCTTGTGGCGGGTGTGGTTGAGGTGGTGGGCGGCGGAGCGCACGTCGTCGTCGAGGCTGCCGAGCGAGCCGTTGAGCCAGAGCTCGATCGTTGTGTGCATGCAGCTGTAAAATTTGGCGAGTACAAAGAGACCCCGTCCGATGGCTTTGCGCAGGGTCGATTTGGCGGTGATCGGGTACGGGAAGATCACCCAGAAGAAGGAGATGGCACAGCCGGCGGCGACTGCTGCCAGTTTGTAGGGGCCGAAGATGTAGATAGGGTAATAGGGCTGGCCATTGGAGGTGGCGACTTCGACTCCGAGTTTGCGGACCTAGAGAACGTTGAAAGGCAGTCAGACCTGAGGATTGATTGGATGGAATGCAGAGAGGGCGGACGGACTTGTAACTCATATCCCACGATAACGTTGAATGTCACTATGGCAATAACGGTTGCGCCGAAGTACTGAGGAACTTTGATGTAGAAGTAGTACTGCCAGGAGAGTCAGCGATGAGTGATTGGGAGTTTTTTCCCTCACAGACTTACTTCAAATATGTTTCCAATGTAAAGGAACACTATGACTCCCGCGGTCTTTCCATCCACTATGTACCACACGATCAAGCTCAACACCATCGACACGACAGTCGCAGCAATTCGAGCCACAAAGCCGAACATCGTCTGCCCACTGGTTGGGTTCATACCGATCACAATGACAATCATGGCCCAGATGCATCTTTGGTGGATGAAGAAATCTTGGGTCTGCCGCAGGAAGGCTAGGATACCGACGCAAAATGCCGCTGCTGCCACGCGAAATCCGAAGATGCTCTGCTCAGACTTGATAACTTTCGATATGGTGCGAAGCACTATGCTTCCTTTCTCAAAGAAGTTGGCAGGCGGCAGGTGCTCGGGGTCTGGAAATGTCCCTGCTTCGCGCTCTTCATAGACAGCGGAGGGATTGACGTGGGAAGACTGTCGTCGGCTAGAGTCTTCCCTGGATTCCTTTTGTTCGGAATCAGGAGACAACCACTGCAAGATAGTCTTCTGTTTGGGAAAAATGAGTCGACTGCGCTTCATCGTGCCATCATCAATCTTCTTATCTGTGAATTTTACCAGGTCGAGTGTCGCCTTTAAAATGTTGTCTTGCAAGTGGCCCATGTATAGAATCATGAAAAATTCCTGTTTCACGTCGGGATCAGCCGCAACGGCTCCCTGATTGTTGTTTGAAGAGGCACCGTCGGCCTTTTCAGACAATGAGAATGCCTCGAGAGAGGCCAGGGTTCTCGTGAGGTCTTTGCGTCGGGAATAGTACTGGCTTATTTCTTGCTGGAATCGTGCCGTGAAGCCCTGCTGCAACGGACTAAGCATGTCGCCAGTTGCCTCTTCATCTTTCTCTTGGTACAATCTCTCGATGTGCTTCCTCTTCTTTAGTTCCAATCTCAAGAGAACATATTGCAAGCCGATGTTTACAAGGCGAGCAGACTCCACCAGTCTTTTGTGAAGTGTCTCGGCAACTTTCTGCAACTCAGCCTGCTTCGTTGGTGCCTCCTCGTCATTCTCACACGACCCAACGCTGTTGTTGCGGGTCCCTTCATTTTTCACAACCATATCGAGGATTTCAGGAAGCATTGCCATCCCTGACAAGGGCAGCAGAAGGCTTCGTAGCAGACCACCAATACCACTCAGATCATCAGCCGATAGCTTTCCCCAGGCGATCTCATCCTTCGAGTAGAACATATCCGACTGCAACTTTCCATGCAAGGCATTCAACTTTGTTACTGCCGCTCCGAGAGCTTTCTTCTTTGCTTCCAAACTTGAACCCCCGTTATTCCCTGCTTCGCCCACGCTCCGAGCGGTTCGGGTTCGACCGAGAAGGCTCTGATCGCCAGTCCACATATCTGGGCTCTCCCCTACGAAGTCGATCTGCGCTCGGAGCACGGCGTCAATCTGCGCGACGTAGCCCTTGATGTCCTCGAACACGTGCCCTCGGCTCGTGATCGGTAGTATGAAGAGAGAGACGCCGATGGCAATCGCAAACCCCAGCATAAACCCTTTCAATAATCGGCTGACAAAGCCCAATCCATCAGATAGTGTCACAAATGTCCCAGCTCGGGTGATGGTCACAGAGCAGAAGATGGAGAAAGCCACCATAGGATCCTGCAGCTCCATCGGTTTCCAGGCACGGATCGTATTCGCACCCCTGCAAAGAACTGTTAGCATTACCTGCAGCAGCACAATCGAGGCGGCGCAATTACCAGATCATAAATATAAGCCATATGGCAGATACGGCGCAGGCATCGCTGCTGAAGCCAGTGCGGACACTCTCGCTTGCGTCTTTCGGGGTGTTGTGTTCTCTTGCCTTCACAGCACAGAATATCGCTAGACAACAGAGTGATGCGGATACGCATGTGGACAGAAGATCAAAGAACATGATCTTCATGAATTTCGCGCGGGGCATGAGAGCCTGCGACAGGACGGAGATCAACGCGGATAGGTAGCCAATAGTCAGTGTGATGTCCGCAATGGAACTGCTCTGATAACTACAATGGATGTAAGTCGACTACTTTGATATGTGTCGATACTAGGTTCGCTCACATTGCGATGACAATGGTCGGTGGCAAAGCACCTTTCAACATCATGAGGAAGGTTCGAGTATCCAGGTCCAGGCGTCGCCTCCAAGTCCTTGGGTCGAGTGCGCTGTGAGGCATTTCTCAGCTCCTGCTCACTGTAGATTGAATCATCGAGTGCGGAATCTCATACCTGAGCACCATGGACAGTCTGGATCCACCAGAGCTCCGATAGGGAGCCATGGTGTGTCAACTGTCTCTCGTGCAATGTATTTCTGAATCAGGTGGACTGATTGATCGGAAAGATCAGTATGATATATGAGGAGACTCAAAAGATGCTCGAGAGAGGACAGGATGGAAAATTCATCCCCTCGTGATCTGAACTAGCGTTGTTGATCAAACCGCCGACGTCCGGGGCCGCATCCGGATCGGGTTGCCGTGCCTGAAATCCATGGCGCCTGCCGAGCTAAATGCCGACTCGGAAGTTTCCTTTCCTTGACTTAGTTTTCGAAGGTGAACGATCTTTGAGATACTGTCTTGAGATCGAGTGAGATACGTAGTACAGCCAGGTATTAGTCTCAGTCACACCGGGCTATTCGACTGTCGACTTGAGCTGATCACTGCTGATGCAGATTGAGCCTTGACGAAGGGTGGTATACTTGGTTGAAGACAGTAGTTAGTATGATATCGATTGAACTTGACTTTGATCCGATCCTTTCACATCTTCCCAAGCTATCAATACTGCCCTACGGAGAAAAATTTAAGGTTTTTGCAGGCCTTCGGAAATAGACCCAGCAATTCCATGGCTATCAGAGTCGGCAGGGAGAAGGACAAGCATTATTGATTGTATCCAGTCGGGATAAGTCTTCACCCGATGCTCCGAGCCATGGTCACCTGACTAGATGCATGATTTATGCATCCCGCAGTCAAGATGAGTCAGGAATGAGTGTCTGCCTGCGACACGACTCAGGTGATGGCTCTTCTCTCATACGCATTTCCCCCTTCCGGCAAACGACAGCATCCAAACCTGTTGAGCAACCATGATAAATTCCCTCATAGTGCATCGACACAGAGGAACGCTCTCCTGGCCGGTCAGCCTGAGGTATTTTCAAGTTGTGGTTGCAGAACTGGGTGTGACTGACCAGTGCTGGTGTTGATAATGAGCAGCCATCCCCTCCATCATCGCATTTCGGACTGCCTCACGCGGCGCCACGGAGGCTTTGGACATCACCCCCGCATTGGCATGTTTACGAATACTACCCCGCTCACTGGCCAAGACCTGTCAAATGAGGCCGCATCAAATGTGGTAGACTGGATCAGGTCGAAAGTCCTGTACAGGACTGTACATGAGTACTACAAATGACCTCATTTATGGACAGCTGGCGCCAGTGTCGGGTGGTCCAGTCTCCCAAGCACGAGGAGCCGACAAATCGCGCGACTAGTTGACTTTGCAACATGGAATGCTCTAGCACCTGGCTGTCTCTACCACGCCTTGGCACGTTCGTGTTATCCATCGTGGCCATCGTGGCCATCATGTCATCTCAGCACTTACCATGGTCCCCGGGAAGTTATTCTCCTCAGCCACAACGTAGCGTTGGTTTGCGGAGTGCTGGTGGATGAGAAGTGGGCCCCAGATATGTGGCTGAGTCTGTGACGCAGGGGTCGGAGACTCGGAGCCCTACCAGGCGGGAATAGCGTTGACGATGGGACGTTACTGAGTCATAGAGAACACAACCGAGGCGTAGCTGGGTTGAAAGAAGTCCAAGCTAAAGAAAGGAATGTCAAATTGACTACCAAACTGTAAACGTAACCTAATGGCGATGGATGACGCGCTCTCTGTTTGCACACATCTTACCTTCTTCTGACCTCGGCCATGTGACGCTTTACCCAAAGCTGTTGCCAGCCGTGGCAACGACCCAAGCATGCAGTGCCCGTCCCGGATGACTATGATGTATGATTGGGTATGATACAGGTGACAATACAGGTACATCGGACTTCGGAGAATCGCTCCGACTGGGATGAGGCTAGCATCTTGCAGATAGCCGACCAATGGACAGCTCTGGATTCCCAGATCGGCTGTCCACGAATATTGGGTCGTCCAAAGGCAAGGCGGTCTTTATCGATCTGATAGGTATTGTAAATACCTGTACGTAGGGTAGGTAAAATATGGCCCTAGAATATGGCCATTTCCCTCGGTGATAGTCATGGATGTGTCTCACTCTTATTGCTGCGTAGAGAAATTGGTTATGATAAAAAAGTGCTCTATACTCCGTAGACAGGCAATGTGCCGGGAAGATAGATTGATAGCCCTAGGTGATTTATTCTTCCAGGAGTGAGTGAGGCGTGGCCTCGGGGGCAGGGCAGGTTTTCCGTAGTCGCAATTCGATCACAAAATTGGGAGTCTCCATGTTCTGGGTCCCAGCATTCTGACATGGTCCTGGGGGGTTCGTCCATCCCCTTGCAGGTTGCAGACCGATTGAGCAAGGTGAAGTACGAACAAATTGGCATCTTCACCTACCGAAGAAAAAAGGAAGTTATTTCGTCGATTGTACTAGAAACATTTAGCCTGGTTTACCACCAAGCCCTAGAATGGATACCAGGTCGACGGGCTGCAGAAGGGAACCGTACGAATTCGATCGACGGGAACCCAGATTAACAGCCCTCATGCCCCACCAGTGGAGTGGATAGATACAGTAAGGTAATCAATCATCATCCGTCGTCAATTGTTGCTGTGTTTTGCGACTCAACCGACTGCCGAGCCTCTAAAGATAAAAATAAATGAAAATACCGACAGAAGAGCGGGATCCGAGTCCTCATGTCGGAAATAAGCCGATGACCTCAGCACGGTGTAGCTGCCCTTGGCTGGCAGGCCTTGGAAGGGTAAGCTGATAGGATGCAGTGCAGGAGGGGGAAGAGGGGGAAGATGAAAGAGAATGAAAAAGAAAAAGAAAAAGAAAAAGAAAAAGAAGAAAAATAAAATGAGGGTGGATGATTGATAACACGATACTCCTTAGATAACAACCTAACAAGAGGGAGGGAGTTGGACGCAAAACGGGGCAGGCAAGACGGGGACCATGGAATGGACCATGGCTTCCTCTCCTTTCATGGTTAGGTGCAGGATGATCATGCTGGGGCTTGGCCAGCATCATTGGCTTGCCGCTCACGCCAAGGGCCCCGGCCGGCCGCTCGTCCTTATATTGTCCTCATTTCGCTTTCTGGCTTGCCCTCTCCAACTTCCCATAAATCCACTTGAAGCTTGGCTTGCTTCTTCCTGTGTGTTCCGACACAGCCTTCTTTCTCTTCTCCTGTTTCTTCCTATCCCATCTCATCTCTGTGATACGCCTCAGGCTCCTCTGCCTTCCCCCTTGATTATTCCTGCTTCTGGTTCTGAAATACATGCGTAAGTGCCTCGGTCACCTACCGATACCCCTTCCTTCAACTCGCTTCCAAACACTGCACGCGCGCCAAACTTTGGTGGCTTTCTCGGTGCATGAATCTTGCTGCTCTCTCTGAGAAACCAACTGATAAACTTCTCGATTCCACAGACCGGATTCACTCGTGGGCGAAAGCTCACGCGTCAACTCGCCAAAATCAAGCTTCCTCCCAGGCAGACCAAGCCTCCGACGAGGCAGCGGCTCAAGATGGGCAAGTGAAGGAAGCTATACGTGACCCGGCCAGCCCGGAGTCAGAAAAGAATTCAAATGAGACCAATAAGCCCGGACTCTTCACGCGCATGAAGGATGGCATGGTCCGCTTCAGCAGCCACACCAAGACGGCTCTTTGCCACAGCTGGGTCAATGTGCTGCTCATCTTCGTGCCCGCCGGTATCGCTGTCCAGGCGGCCGGGTTGAACTCGGGCTTGATCTTCGCCATGAACGCGATCGCTGTCATTCCCTTGGCTGGTCTCCTCAGTCACGCTACTGAGTGTGTTGCCAGCCGCCTAGGTGACACCGTCGGTGCATTGATCAACGTCACTTTTGGAAATGCAGTCGAGTTGATCATTTTCATCATTGCACTTGTCAAGAATGAGATTCGAATTGTGCAAGCATCCCTTTTGGGATCCATTCTGGCAAATCTACTGTTGATTCTGGGCATGGCCTTTCTGTTGGGAGGCTTGCGTTTTCAGGAACAGGTAGGCAATTATTGTCTGTGTTTCTGAGTTCTGTACTAAGTTCTCTAGATCTACAACAGTACGGTTACTCAAATGAGCGCTTGTCTTCTTAGCTTGAGCGTCATGAGTTTGTTATTACCTGTGAGTGATGACTTGATTTGTTTGAGAGTCCAGAACTAACATAGTCATCAGACGGCCTTCCATGCTTCGTGGTCAGATAGCTCGAACGCCGACAAATACACCCTCAAAGTTAGCCGAGGAACTAGTGTGGTAAGCTTCCTCAGAAGTACGATGAAAAGCGCATCAAACACTAAGGGTCATAAATAACAGGTTTTGCTTCTTGTGTACGCCTTGTACATCGTTTTCCAACTCAAGTCGCATGCCTATCTCTACGCCAGTACTCCCCAGCAGATTATTGACGAAGAATCTCACCCGGGTGTGTTGGCCGAGTTTATGAACAGCTCGTCGGATTCAAGCAGTTCTTCCGACGAATCGGTCGACACTACAACATCCTGGTCCACCGCCAAACGCATCAAGAGAGCCATGAAACACAGACGCCACCGAAAATCAAGCACGAGCTCACGTGGAACAGTATCTCCGCAATCGTTCCGGAAGAAGTCCCTGGTAGATATGCCATCGTCGGCTGTCATTGATGAGGCCCACGGTTCTGGTGACTTGAACAGTACCACTAGTCATGCAGAGGGTTCAGGGTCGTTTGTCATTGATTTTGGCGACGATACTCGCTACGATGCGGACCACGAGCCACACTCGAGGGACTACGAACCGCAGTCGCGGGACTTCGGGGCTGCCCCTAGGACCTCGAAGCAAGAGAGAAAGGCCAAGAAGCAGGAGAAGAAAAAGCGTGAGCAGCGTACGGAAAGCGCTCAAGGCGCTACCAACACAGCTATGAACGGACGACCACCCTTGAAGTCTTATCAATCGGAACCAGCTGTTGATCATGGCAATTTACAAATTCCTGTCGAGGAGATCCCCGAAGTGCCTAAGAGGCGATCGCCATTTCGGCCAACCATTCCCTCACTGCTCTCCAATACAGTGTTCTCTACCGCGCCGGGTATTGCACAACCAACGAATCTTTCCGCTGCATCTGGTCTCCGCCGTACCCACTCGCTGCCTTCTTTCTCCAATCGTCCTCCACCCGTGGGAAGCGCTGTACAATTTGCCCGTGGAGCATCTCGCATGCCTACCGTGGTCAGCGCGGCCACCGTCGAAGACAATCCTGAACACCCCGAGCCAGAAATGTCTCGCACCTCTGCGGTGGTTATGCTCCTCGTCTCAACCGCCCTTGTCGCGGTCTGTGCAGAATTCTTGGTTGATGCCATTCCCAACATGATTCAAAGCTCGTCTGTCAGCGAAGCTTTTATCGGTCTCATCATCCTGCCTATTGTTGGTAACGCCGCCGAACACGTGACGGCCGTGAGTGTGGCTACTAAGAACAAGATGGATCTTGCTATTGGTGTGTCTGTTGGTAGCAGTATCCAGATTGGTATGTTTTGTTAGACCCTTGGACTTTCTAGAACCTGCGCTGACCCCCAGCAGCTATCTTCGTGACTCCCTTGGTTGTTATCCTCGGGTGGTGCATGGACAAAGACATGTCTTTGTACTTTACTCTATTCGAAACCATATCGCTCTTCGTAACGGCCTTCGTCGTGAACTTTCTTGTCCTGGACGGCAGAAGTAACTACCTGGAGGGATCTCTGCTCATCGCAGCCTATGTTATTATTGGGTATGTTGTATTGTTTTTTTCAGCCATGTTTTGTTGAATTTTTTCCTAACGAGACTTGTAGTGTCGCTGCCTTCTTCTACCCCGGAAGTGCTGAATCCAGCAACTTCGCTGGCAGCTCATGATTGATCTTAATATTAATACGACCGCGGAAGCCGGTCAGTATGATGAGCCTGACACGTCTGGACACTGTGTCAGATGCAGAATATGGTCCTCATTTTCCGACAAATGCAATTTATGACGTCTTTCAAATTGGATTAAGGTGGAATTTGAGTTCGAAGCAGAGGAACGAATTGACTAGAATTTAAGGCGTTTTGTGGCATATAGGGTCGAGACTGTAAATATTGTTGCCTGGGTGTCCTACTTGGCACAGTTACTCCGCTATATGACTGGTATTCTGGATCAATCGAGTTTCTCATAATCTTTCGACCGAGTCGGGCACATCTGATCAATTTGTGTTACAGGTGCATTGGCTATCTGAAGATGCACTATTTTCCGTCCAGCAGAAGAGCAGAAGGACCCTACCCCGTACTAGGTAGAAAGATGCTCCAGACGGTTCCGTAGCCCCTCGGGGAACGGGAAAGATTGAAAGAGGAAGGCAGGGTGTGGCTGAGCGGTGCCTTTGGTCGCGGAGACACAGCCACTCATTGAGGCACACGTGGCGAATCGCTCAGGGGCTCCGAGTAGAGTCTTGGCATGGTGTCCGGATTGCTCGCTCAGAGACTACTGTTACAGATAAGATGATAGTTTCTTACCTATCTTTGAATTTATCCGGTGTTACAGGAGCAGAGCTCCTGTCCTGTGCAATGTTGCCATGAGCTACTGATAACCTACGTAAATTTCGATTCTGCATGGGTACTCGGTGAAAACCATATGACTGCAACACTGCTATTCCCGTTGACGGGATCCCGAATTAGCATGGATGTCTTGAAAAGCGGCAACCATGGCCCACAGCTTAGTTTAGTAATTTCTGGAAGGCCGAGGACCCGCCAAGCCGAGGAAGGGTTCTGTCTGCCAGTGTTCATGTTGCCGTGCTGTCACCGGACACCGCGGGCGGATTCAGTTCAAGTTGCGTGTGAACTCGCCAGTGATTAAACAGTTGGGGGGAAGTCATTTGTGGCTGATGCAGTAGCGTCCCACTTCTGGTTGGATGGTATTTTCCACCAGCCCCCAATGTGGCGCCAAGAACCGAAAAAGGAGACGGATTGCTGCGGCATCGCTTGGACAAGTCATTCATTTCTCTACCTAGTCGCTTCATTAGTCCGGATATTGACAGCTCTGCCCCGACTGGTAGCTCATAAGACTGCTGTCCAATACATTGTCGTCATGTCTTTTGCTCAGTTGACTTTCCAAGAAACTCAGGAAGACATCCATCATCCATGATCGACTTTTGTACCTAGCTATGTGCCTGACAAGGTCAAGGCTGCTTTTGCCCCTCCATCTCTTCTCCCTACAGGGATAAACGAAAACTTGCCCCGCAATTTCTCCTCATCGTCCTTCCCCCGAAGAAAGAAACTGTCAAGCTGGCCTTATGGCATCAAGGGCAGAATTCCATTGCATGCCAGCATTATGAAGCCAACTGCTTGCCTATCGGGTCCCACACCCCATCAGGGGCGCTTGTGTTACGTATCTGCCTAAATCTTCTGCATTGTCAGAACTTCAGATCTACAATCAACAATGAAACCCGACTATGGATTGGCATTTTCTCCATCTCAACAAATAACGCGGTGGATACACTCTACTTTTAGCGCTTGCCTAGGTCATTCGTTGGCTGCCATGAGTCTCTGAGGGCCGTTAATATCCCTGATAGTAATGGTGGAGTGGATGCTGCATCTGTGACCTGACTCCATCTACCCACCCTTCCCCTCTCCGGCTGACAGGGACCATTACAACAGACTATTTAAGGGTCTTGTGGTGCTTCTCTGTCCACTTAACTCCTGTTTCATTCTCTCTTCCCTTCTGAATCTTCTCTCTCCCGTCCACTCCTCTCTCTGTTGCTCTAATCGTCACCACGAGTGCAGAATCAACCACAATGTCTTACTACGGAGGACAGCCTTACTACCAGGAGCGCCCTCCTTATGAGCGCCCCCCATACGACGCCCCGCCCGCCGACAGACCTCCCTACGAGCGCCCCCCATATGACAGACCTCCTTATGACCGCCCGCCTTCCGACAGACCTCCCTACCAGGGCTCCCCATACGAGAGACCTCCCTACCAGGGTGGTCCCCCTCCAGAGCGTCCTCCCTACGAAGGCGCCGACCGCTCTTACGACTCTCGCCCTCCATACGCTAGCCCCCCCTCGTCCTTCCGGCCTCCCCCGGTTCCTCCCCCTCCTCTTCCCATGGGCTGGACCCAGGAATGGGAGCCCAGCGCCCGCCGTGCTTTCTTTGTCGAGGTTGCCACCGGCCGCTCCCAGTGGGAGCCTCCTCTAGGCGACTCCGACGGCTCCCGTGATCTGGCTCCTGCCGGACCTCCGGGTGGATACTATGGTGCTTCTTCGCCTGCTCCTCCTCCGCCGGAGGGCGGATACTACCCCCCTCCCCAGCAGGGTGGATACTATCCCCCTCAGCAGGGTGGTGAATACGTCGACCCCGAGGAGCAGAAGAAGAACGAGCGCAAGAAAATGATGCTTGGTGCTGCTGGCGGTCTGGCCCTCGGTGTTGCCGCTGGTGCTCTCATCAACCACGAACTGGGTAAGTTATACCTCCTACCATTGTTTTCACACGTTGTGGTTCTACCTTACTAACTTTTGTTGAACAGAGGAGCACTCGAGCTCGAGCGACGAGGAGCGTGAAGGCTCCCCCCAGCGTGAAATCTACCAGGAGCGTGAAGTATACATCGAGCGTGACGTCGAGCGTGATGAGGAGCCTGCCTACGAGCCCGATGACTGGTAGTGGTAGGCTGAGCCTTCCTTCTCTTCTTCCCCTAGATTCTCGCGGTTTTGAGTTTAGATTGAGCGATACTTTTTTTTCGGGAAGTTTATCTGTATTTACCGCAACCAAACTTCTTTTTTTTTTTTCGTTTCATAAAAGACTCCATGGTACTTAGGTTGGCACGGTTTGCATAGTGCGAAGGGACTACATTGAGCCAGATACTCTAACCCGATCCTGCAATAGAATGTTCAATGAACGAAATAAAGACCAATCCGAAGATAAAAAGAAGCTAACGAACCTACTAACAAAACCCCAAATCAACCTTAACAAGAGGAACTGAACCATCAACAAGTAGCGCATGCGACCCAACCCAACTGAACCTCCGATCCGTGTGTTCTCTCACCAGACAAACGGAATCAAGCGAGCCGTCCGACGATGCCACCGCTCCCACTCGGCCCCAAAGTCCCTCTTCAACATCCTCTCCTCATCCTGGACCCTGAAATAGGTGATCCCCAGAAAGACACCCGTCACCAGCAGCAGCCCAACATGGGCCCAAGGCTCAACGACGACGACACCGCCTAGTCTGGTCGTCTCCCCGGATCCCGACCAGCATGCCCGCAGCGCCGGGATGAACTCCTCCAACGCCAGCCGCACATACCCCACGACCATGAGCAGCCCGCCCGTGTAGCTGGGATGCTGGACGTACCGGTACACCCCGTCGGTCACCAGGCCGTCGTTGGGCGTGGAGAGGTGGAACGTGAAGTCCCCGCCCAGGGCGCGGTAGGCGGCCAGCCGCGTCCATCCGCCGATATAGAACAGGAGCAGACTTGTGGCTGTGGACGGCGTCCAGGTGAGGGCCTCGGGTGATGGGTTGGTTGTTGGGGACGGGCAGATGGCGGTCGCCCACGGCGAGGATGGGTGGTCGTGTAGGAGGGTTAGTAGTGCTTGGTAGAGGAAGCTCGTTGGAATGACGGTCTTCATGAGGAGGAAGAGGGGGTCGATGATGGCGGCGACGCGGTCTTGGTCTTTGGGCTTGTTGCTGTTGCTGTTGCTGTTGTCGAGTTCGGGCTCGGGTGAAGGTGGCTGGAGGCATCGGAGGGCTAGGTAGCTGGATACCGTGTAGGCGAGGGTGAGGATGAGGGTAGGTATCGTTGGCATACTGATGATGGAGATGAAATATGAAGATTGCCAAAGAAGGGTTCATGCAGTCCGGCTGGTCAGGTGTTTGATTTCTTGGACCTCGTGCATGAGCATCCTTTTATATATCTCGATTCCTCGCTGATGCCCGAGTCCAGATGTACAGTACAGTATACTGTACATGACTCGGTCGGAGTGGCTCGACTATGTCGTTGCACTGGTCCATGAGTATACATGATTCAAGTAAGTGCCAGTGGCTTGACTATGAATATGTTGAAATCAATACTGCCAGCAGAGGACTTTATGCATGTAGATTGACGTATGCAAAATTCCCATGCTGCAGATTTCATCATTTCCTGCTCTCTGGTATGTACAGTTTGTATGCCGTCGGGCGGTGGATTGTGGTCGACATGACTCGGTCTCAGATCATATGCTATGATCTTCAACTTTCAGCTACCAGATGAACTCTTGATCTTATCTCTGCTCTACTGAAGGGGGACGCTCATTCTGCACAACAACAACAACAACAACAACAACAACAACAACAAAATTAACCTGCTTTCCGACCCGAGCCACCCTCGACGATCTCGATCGATGTCCTCTTATTTCTCAATGCCGCTAACCACAAACGGAGCTATGCTCGCCAGCTTTTCTTGAGTCTCAGTGAGTTCACGCGCAGGGGTAGATTGCGCAATTACCCCAGCCCCAGCCTGCACCCACTGACAACTTTGATCCTGGAAGACAGTGCGGAGAACAAGGGCTGCCTCAAGGGCCTTGTTGCCTTCAATCATCAGAACAGCACCCGAGTACAACTCCCTAGGACGATGTTCGAGGCGCTGAATGCCCTCCAGTGCCGCCTGCTTCGGTATGCCAGACGCTGTGATAGAAGGAAAGAGGACGTCGAGGGCGTCCCAGGGGTCGTTCTCCGGCTTCAAGAAGCCAGTCACGGTAGACCCGAGATGCTGGACACTGCCCCGAGGTCGGATTGACATCAGGTCCTCGACACTGATTGTGTCCTCTGGACAGAGCCGCTTCAGCTCGTCGATCGCTTCTCGGACTGAGATTACATGCTCAACAATCTCCTTGGGATCGTTCAGCAGTTCCTGTCTGAGACGCTCGACCTCAGTGTCTTTACCCTTGCGCGATCGCGTTCCAGCCAGCGGCTCAGTGGTTACTTTCCCTCCTTTCACTGACATCACGAGCTCGGGACTGAAGCCGGTCGCTTGGTAGCCCCCGTGGCTCAGGGAAAAGCTCCGCGCGGGTGCATTGCAACGTCGACCACACAGCAGGGTGGCCGGCATGTCCACTCGCCCGGCGATTTTTACCGCTCGTGAAGGGATAACCTTCGTATACTTCCCTTCGGCAATCTCCGCCAGCGCTTTCTCGACTCGAGTCAGATACTCTCCCGCAGCGTCTTGCGTGTCGATACTTTGATTCGGTGTCGGATCCAGACTGGTGGCACTGTCGATCAGGTCGGCCAATGCTTTCACTTCGTCATTGTTATCCCCCGTCAGAACAACCTCGTCTCGTGAGAACGATATCTCGATGCGCGGGACCATCAAGCTCACAAGCGGCCATCGACCGGCCGTGTATGGAATGCCGCGCGCATGTGCCGCGTAGTTGAACCCAACATACCCGAATACCCTGCGGGCGTTGTTGGCGTGCGTCGACACAAAGTCTCTTGCGACATCCGCCAACGGACCGGTAATTGCGTGCGATTCTTTGTGAGACTCGGTGGAGATTGTCGCCGTCTCCCCTTTGGGGTCAACTATGAGGGACGAGTGACTGCCGATGCCCAGGTACCATTTTCCCTCTCGCTCATACGCATAATAATCATCACTCTTGTGGGCTCGCAATATTTCAACCACTCTTTCGAGAGCGTCGGGCTTCCCCGGGATCAAATTTATGGTTATGCGACTGAAGCTCATGTTTTCTAGTATGGGCGAAGACATTGTTCAGGAAGAAGAGAGACAAGTATTTTTGAGATTCGGCAGGAAAGCTAATAATTGAGATCGCGGAGGATGTTTGGACCACCATAGACAAGGACCTTGTCGCTCACAACTGAAAGATATTTAAAGCCTTTCATGGGCACTATGTCCCCGCAATCACTCAATCCATTAGGCTTCTTCGAACAGGTTCGATGGATGAGATCTGTGGTTCATTGGAAAGCCGCCGGTGGTTGACCCGCTGGTCTTGGCTCAGCTGAAGTATGCAGAGATCGGCATGCGCACATGGCAGAGTGGCTAATCCAGCCTGATATCACATCACATTGACTGAGCTGGTTGCGATAATTGGTCAGTGTGGCTGATATGAGGAAAAGCAAAGTACGGTTGATCACTACCCAGCATGATTCGCCGCCTCGCATCTATTGTTTTTATTGCAGCATCCCAAGCTAGCCATACTTGTTCTGCAGCAGCATCGGATTCGCCGATCAGATATCATGTTCTCCTGCAGAATCAGGTTAGCATGCAAGATGACGTGTAACCTCTACTGTGACCAAGCCAGTCTCTGTGTAACGCAGAGCCATGGCCATGGGACTTTTGAACATTGCAAGGTCTGGATTATCGAGTCGCGCCGACCTCTTACGTATTTGCAAGTGATGCAAGAGCAACGTACCAGGGCATTGAGCAAAATAACCCCGAGCTCCGACTAACAAGTCCAATTCTGAGACATCTGTATGTGAGCTCATCTCGAGGATTTTTACGTACGTTCTTGCCCTTGTGAGAGGTCGGTCGAGTACAGGATTCCACACCCGAGTGTCTAAGCAATAGCAGCGAGTGTGTGTGGCCATCGCCGTACTTCAATGTACTAGCAACAAATAATGGACGACTTCTCAGTTGCCTGTTCCGTTGCCTGTCGGACTCAGGTGGTTTCGCACAGGACCAGTTATCCAACCATGATCAGACATTGGCCGCAGTGGGAGAGCCAGAAAGTCGCTTATACTCAAACTAATACTGCCAGTACGGCTACACTATCAATATTGAGTTTGTACGAACATGCCAGGATCCCGAAGTCGGAATGTGCGAGCAGCGGCACTCGCTGTCAGCAGAAAAAAGAGTGACTCCATCGCAAGCCGAAGACGTCATCAAATACGGGGATCTCATCTGCAAGATCTACTATTGCTTCTTTGGCTTCCTCCCTTCTGTTCTATTCGCTCTATCTACTAACACCCGATCTTGAAGATCTCATTCCTGCTCCCCAATTACGAATAATGGTGCCCTCCCAAGTCAAAACATCCTTGAAGCCGCTAAAAAAGAAGCTCCATGTGGCATTCGACTTCATGCCTTGTTAGTGTCACAGAAAGTAAGTCCTTACAGACCGGCTAATTCATGGACACATTTAATCCCGAATCGGTTGATTTGCAGCCAAACAGTTCGCTGACGATTTTCCGACGCGGACAATCCTCAAACCTAAATTACCAGGAAGGAACTATAAAAGTCCGGACAAACCTGGCCTAGAACCTGGAATATCACGTACAAATCTTGATACTTTCAATCTTATACTCGTCTGGACAATTTATCGGATCAACTCAAGTCACAATGGGAAGCGCGATGATTCCAGCGGACGATTATATTCTCGGAAGAAGCATCACGGACTCCGTTAGGTACCTTCTTTGATGTCTCCCTACTTATGATACTCCTGCGATGAAGGTCACACAGACATGATAGGTGCTTATTTTACTTCAGATTGGATGCTCAGCATCTTCTGTGGAAATTTCACAAGGGGTACGAGCTGCATCCTGAAATCCCAGTCAGCAATGACATGAAGATTGCCGACCTTGGTTGCGGCACAGGGTTCGTGATATGACGAATTGCTCAATCTGAATCTTCCACTCATGATACGCACAGAATCTGGCTCCTTGACCTGTCGAGGCAGTTGCCCCCAACCGTGCAACTGCATGGCTTCGACAGTAGTGGCCAACAATACCCACCCTCTGGACTGTGGGCGAAGAACATGACGCTCAGTGTGATCGACCTCATGTCTGAACTACCAGCCTCCCTGACGGGACAATATGATGTGGTGCATCTACGGATGTGGGCAAGCAATGTGCGCGAAGGCGAGACAGCTACCTTGATCCGTCAAGCCAAACAACTCCTAAGTAAGCTACCCAGTCCACTACTGACTCCACATCATCGTCGTTGCATGCTGATACACGCCACGCACAGAACCAGGGGGTTACATCCAGTGGGAAGATGCGGACCTGCACAACCAGGTCACGGAGGGCCGCGTGGCGGAGGAGACCGCTGCGCGGATGAGCGACTTGTTTCGGCGGGTTAACCGCAAATACATGTGCGTCCTCCCACCAGAATCATAGCCCTATATAGGTTGACATGACTTTATAGATGGGTCTCCGAGCTCCCCGATCGCATGCGCAAAGAGAACTTGGAGATCATCGAGTCCGACCACGGCCGGTTTGCCCCCCCTCTGGTGGACCTGTGCACCCGGACCTACATTCTAGCCCTACGCGAGTTAACGCAGGGCATCAAAAGAGGACTGTCCGGGGACATTCTGTTGTCAGTGTCCGAGCAAGAGGTCGCTCTTCAGTGTCTTGCAACACAGCAGAAGGAGAAGATCATTTACAACTGGTCCCCGGTTACGGTGCTGGCTCGGTCTAGGGAGTAATCACTTGGTTGGGGAGAGGGGGGACGAGGAACACCATGTGCCACCTTACGTACGACGATTTCTCTCTTTGTTCTCATGCTGATCAGTAGTAGCTTGACTTTCTGATGATGATACCGCGTAACTCGAATATAAAGTTTCTAGATGGTTAAAGCTTACCCTTAAAATCATACAGACTTATTGGTAGGGATGTCAATCTTTCCTGCTTGTGATGCCCTGTGGCATGCGACACTTGTCTTTCAGATGCCAATCGTAGTAGGGAGTTTCTTTAGGATGGTCGGATATCAGTACCTTGCATTCCGCAAGTTCTTCACCAAATGAGATCTACGGGGCCTCGTGCCGATCCAGAAATGCGGCCTTATCTGTAACCAATGCATTTCCGAGATTGTTCCCAACTCGTTGAACAGTGAGCTGCAAGTGCTTCGATGGTGTTCGGTATGTCTATTGTTGTTATTTTGGGTTTCATCTGCAGAAGTTGACCAGAAGAATTTCTGCCTTCAAGCTCAAACTCGTGATTGTTGTTTTGAGTTGGTGCTGTGGACTGACTGCCTACACTATCTCCGGCTGCTGACCGCAAACTACCAAAATGCAACAAAACACACTTCTCCCACGACTGAATATTTCTCTATTGTACCTTGACAATTCACTGCTGTCGTTCAAATTATGTCACTGTCAACTAAGAACGTCAATCTCGTGTCTACCTTGACCCCAGTCCGAGATTCTACGAAAGAATGCATCGCATTAAGAAGACGCTCAATGGTCAACACACTTGTTTGGTCGGCTTCTCACCTGCTCAGAAGACTTCCCTTTGAGCTAAACAGATCTGCCAAAAGACTTCCTTGACGACAGCTCGGAGCGAAATCGACGATTATGGGGAATTTTGTGCACTGCAATCACAGATGCTCCTGATCGACACCCGTCCCGTACCCAATCACTTACAATGATGCAGCGTATATCTCAAATAGGGATATATGGCCTCCCTTTCTACAGCTAAATCACTAATCCGCCACCAATGGGTAAGTCATTACTCGATTTCAGTTGTCAAAGAGCCATTCCCACTACGTCACGCGCTACCATTATCTGACAATTAATCCTCCTTGAAAGGACAGCCCTTGGCACTACTCTCCGAGCGCGTTTTCTTCTCGACAACCTCCGCCGTCAACTTCATCAACCTATCAGCCAGCTGCATGTCGTTCGCCTTGTCGCTGCCCTTCTCCACGATGCACGGCGGACAGATCCACTGCCCACCCTCCGTCGCGACGGTGGCCGCGTACATGGTCGACACGGCGCCCTGGAACTGCGTCTTGCGGAACGGCTTCAGCCCGACTGACATGCCGTAGCCCAGCAGCGGGAACGCCTCGTGGATATGGACATTCGTCTGCGCCGTGTCCACGACGCCCGGGTGCGTCGCGTTGACGATGATATTGGGGTGCGTGGATTTGAGATGCTGGTTCAGCCACTTGGCGTGCAGGAGGTTGGCCAGCTTGCTGCGGCCGTACAGGGAGTTGGGGTCGTACTCGCGGTTCAGCTCCTCGACGGAGGCGAACTCGGTGTCGGCGGGCGCGCTGCTGTGCACGTTGGAGGAGAGGTTGACGATGCGGACCGTGTTGCCGGCGTCGGCCGTCTTCTTCAGCGTCGGCAGCAGGTGCGAGGTCAGCACGACGTGGCCCATGTGGTTCGTCGCCATGTGCTGGTCGATCCCGTTGGTGGGCGCCAGCTGCCGGCTCATGATGCCCCGCGCCGCGTTGTTGATCAGGATGTCGATCCGGTCCGTCTGCGAGGCGATCTCCCCGGCCACGTGCGCCGTCTGCTCCCAGTCCGACAGGTCGCACTGCAGCCAGATGAAGCGCTTGCGCTTCTCCGCGCCGAACTCCTCCTCGATGGCCGCGAGCGCATCGTCGGCGACCTCCTTGCGGAGCGATGTGACGAACAGCTTGGCGATGTTCTTCGATAGGAGGGTGTGGGTGCAGCCGAAGCCGATGCCTAGCCATCTTAGTTAGTACATGGTTACTTCCTTCACGCGCGAATTAAAGGAGCCCGTCGAGTCTACTGTACCTTCACTGCCGCCCGTCACCACCGCTACCTTATCACTGAGATCGGGAACCTCCTCTAAACTGAACTTGTGCTCGGCGAGCTCATGAGACGGCCCGCCGAAGTTCTCGGCGATTGTGTTCTTGATGGTCTGCATTCTGGATGGGAATTGTGTGAGCTCGGAGATTATCGAAGAGAAAAAGCATTGATTTAAACACAGTTAATCCTACGTTGTGGTCTACAATAAGTAGAAATTTAGAATTGGTATCTTGGGCGATGACGGAGCCAAATGGTGATGTCACATCGAATCAGAGGCGGTGATGCAGCAATGTGGTCATCCGCTCCGTCCAGAGTTTCATTGGCGCACTGGACGTGTCGCTTTAAGGTTATTAGTTGATCTGGGTCTGGATTCCCGATGATCGATCTGTATGTATACTTGTGAGTAGATGGGGTCGGTATCTGAGGAGGGAATAACCCTGCTGTTGTCGGGGATTTCGTGGCGTATACCTCCGTCGGGAAGGCCTTATCGCAACTTCCGTATCTGATCATCTACTCTGACAACAATTCGACTTCGTACATTCGTTGTTGCCATCCGCGTATGAATATGAACCTATTGGCCTCCATATTCTTATCTCTCACCTTCTGCAGCTCATATTTCCGATCTCTACTCCGTGACAGAACGCGTCGAACTGGAGTCACGGGTCACGGGTATAGTGCCATATTTCCCATTCCGGAAAGAACTAGATAGGATCGCACCTTCCAGGTCGAGCAACCTTCATCCTCTACTGGATCATCAATCCTAAGTTTTTCCAAACGCCATTAATATGCACTCATCCGAGCCCCGACACACATAAAAAGACCCATATGGTAGGTGCCCGAGGAAAGTAAGAACTGATCAAGCGCGAGCATCAAACAGCATTCCTGGGCCATACATACTCTGGACTCATAGACAATACAGTCACTTATCAGCTGGACATGAGAGAAATCCGCAAAAAGTTGCTGTGGATACCTCTCAAGCAAATGAGAGGAAAAAGAAATATATACCTCCGATAGGGGGAATCGAACCCCCGGCTGCCGTGTGAGAGACGGCGATGTTAGCCACTACACCATATCGGATGTTGTACAAATTCCGACCGATAGTGTGTGAATATAATCTATAAGCTCATGATACAGTCATTTGGCGAGTCGATGAACCCGGCTCCCTGATGTGGGGCATGATATCGGATTTGCGCGCATGGGATTTGGAGGCTGGGTTGTTCTTCGTATGCACAGTCATAAGCCGAGGCTCCTTTTTGCTTTTTAGTTGTTTTCTTCTTCCCCCGCCGGGCCCTACCTTCCCGGTTGTATTGGTTGTACTGGCTGTCGCTGTATGAAGGATGATGCTGCGTACATAGTATGCTGTTGAATTGGGTCTCGGTCAAGTTTATGGGTGTGACTACATTGTATATGCATCTAGTGTATAGCGATGTATTGTACTAGATTTTACATGTTAGACGAAGAGCCGAGAATTCTCAATGCAAGTGGCATATACTCTCTTCCACCTATCTATCGGACCCCAACGAAGAGGCATAGGTCGGCAACATACAATTGAATCACTTGAAACAAACAATCTCCCCATGCAGCATCCCATACCACCCCTGCTCACACGCCACAAACTCCCGCCATCCGTCCACCACCACCTCCAGCTCCTCCCTCGTCGCCAGTCCAGTCTCCACCGCCCGGTCCGCGAACCCCGAGTTGCGCGTCCGCTCCGCCATAGAGCCGCCCCAATACTCGCGCTCCTCCGCCGAACTGAAACACCAGCTGCCCGTGCTTTTATGGATCTGCGTCTGCGCGAAGCCCGCCTCCTCCGCCCACACGTGGATCCTCGCCCCGGGGTGCGGGTTCCCGCCGCTCCGCTGCGCCAGCTCCCGGGTCAGACGGTCCCAGAGCTCGATCCCGCGGTTTGCCGGGTGCCAGGTGTGGATGCTGGATTCCCGGGCGGCAACGATCCCGCCGTTGGGTTTGGCGACGCGGCGCATCTCGCGGAGAGCCTGGACGGGGTCGGCGATGTGCTGGAGGACCTGGTGGACGTGGACGAGGTCGAAGGTGTTGTCGGGAAAGTCCAGGGCGTGGATGTCGCCGACGTCGAAGGTGACGTTGGCGAGGCCTTCGGCGGCGGCGAGGCGCCGCGCGGTGGGGAGCGGGTCGGCGAAGGAGTCCAGACCTTTAACCTGGGCGGTTGGATGGCGGCGGGCTAAATCAATGGTTATGCTCCCTGGTCCACAGCCGATGTCCAGGATTTTGAGGTTCGGGGTGGTGGATTGGAGGTGATCGAGGTGGGGGAGGAGGTATGGTGCGGAGTTGGCGAGGGTGCGCCAGTTGTGCGTGCGGAGGACGCTGGGAGTGTGGTTTGTTGAGTAGGTGGATGTCATTCTTGAGGATAGGAGTGCGCTTCGTAGCTTGAGTCAATGGTTTAGGAAATGTGTGTAGGGTGGTTTGAGAATGGTTATGATGGCAATATATAGGTGCCCAGTCGTGGTTGATCAGTGAGGTGGGTCATTCTCGGAGTTCCGAGATAGGGGCGGGGGAATGGCTGTGAGCGGTTGATGTGCACTGACCAGATCAACACCCATGAATGTGCGTTGTGACTCCGAACAGTAACATCCCAAACTCATCCACAGTCTGCAGCCACCTCTCGATCCTTTCTCTCTGCTCAAATGTTCCCGTATCCGCGGATCGCCACAGCTCTGAGATTTCCAGCATCCCATCCTCCCAGGTCAACAAATGACGGTCATACTCCCGTTCCCACGTCTCCCGGTCGGGCGCCTCCCACAACGATCTTCCTTCTGGAGCAAAGACACCCCTTACTTCATCGGCTATGAAGTTTGGCAAGAGTCGGTCGGAGTTGTAAACGCTGCAGAAGAGGTACATGGCAAAGATGGCGCGGCGTTTCGAGGCCACCACAATCCACGACTCCCAACTAGGTCGCGAGTGGGATAACTCGGCCACACAGAAGAAGCCGTTGCGAGCCGTGCGAAAGGCCAGTTCCATGAGTGTGATCATGACTTTGTCGGTGACAGCGGCTGGGGCAGCGAGTCGCGGAGAGAAGTATAACATGACGGAGTAGATTAAGTAGGCTTGAAAAGTGGATAGAAGGTTGTAGTCGTGTTGGCTTGGAAGCTGGGATCATGATTTCATTAAACTCCGTGTGTACGAACAGATCTGGGTCGGCATACCTCGTTGGACAACCTCTCCATCTCCATTTCGATCATGTTGATGACCATTGCTTCACTTCCTGAAACAGCGTTCTCCCACATTCGAACGAGACTGTAGCAATTGGCCAAGGCCTGTGGCAGGTTCTCACCGGAGACTTGTGAGTGGTGAATGATAGGAGGTGCTTTGCGGTCCTTCAGCATGTACCGGGGATAGGTGGCCAGAACTCTCGAAATGTACTGCAGTGTAAACGGATGATAAACCTTCGGAACCTCGTCTCGCCCCAGTGGTGGGAGAATATATGGCCGAAGCCAGCGATCTCGAATACCCTCTGCCCCTGAAGCAGGGAATAGGTCGATCTTGGTGAAGTCGACATGCGGTTGCTCATCTCTCGCTGACCCCACCTGTCGATGCCTGCGTTCTCGAATCGGCGTAACGCGTCCGGGGCTGCTGTCAAGATAGGATGGTAAAGCTATGGGCATAGCAAACGATGTAGAAGTCTGGAGCTCAGCGAGACCCCTCAAGCCTGGATTCTCCGAGCCTTCGGTCTGAGGACTAGTGTGTGAGGATTCAGGGGCAGTGTAGTATTCGCATACGCGACCGAGAGACTTGCATCGAGAGCAGGTAGGTCTTTCGAGACTGCAACGAACTTTGGATTTGGTGCAACTTTGGCAGGCCTTCTTCCGTGGAGGAGGTCGCTGTCGTCGTCTGCTTGACTGGGAGGAACTTGGGTTTGCCATGTTGATGTTGTGTGGAACTGGTTGTTAGTGAGGGTTGTGGTGACTACGCGGAGTTCCGAAGTGGGTGGGGGACAAGCGAAAGGAACTCCGCTAGCTGCCAGCTGACATCATTGTTTCGGTTCCGCAGTCATCACTTCTGGTAGCAGCTTTGTAGTATGATTATTCCTTCAAAGCTGACTGATCTTTTGCATTTACTGTTCTTTGAACATGCAACATCTCTGGGCAGAATCCACGCTTTTTTGAGACCCAAAGAATACTCAGGAGCGCGCAATGGCGACGCGTCGTCTCCCTCGAGGCTTGACGCGACATGCCAACAGGCCGAGACGTGCACTTGTTTGGGCAACGAGACCACTGCTCTGCGCCCGAACGCCTCAAATACTGCAGCATCGCGCAACAAGCACCCAAATAAGCGTCTATATTGCACAGCCTCGAAGACAACTCCACATACAAACGCCACTCGAAAAGAGCCCAGACACCGTGCCACCGTCAGAAGCACTCCGTCCAATCTCGCACGCCTTTGACCCAGCCAACTCCAAACCACCAACTCAATCCTCAACTCCATTCTCGATCAATCGACCGGAGATCTTCGCACGAACCTGCCATCATGCGAACACCATCCACCCATCCTCCCACCGCGTCCCATGGCCAACCTCTCTCCCTATCGCTCTGCAGTCCAAACACTGGCGTCAAGCCGAAGCAGCAGCAACTACTTACCTGCAAACCCTCAGCACCTCCCACCCAACCCATCCGACCCTCGATCCGGCCCGCACAAGAAAACTCATCGACACGGCGGTATCTTACGCCATTCATCTCGTGCCCATGAGCAATATCACCAGAATGCAACTCCTAGCCAAAACATACGTCCTCCTCTTCCTCCATGACGATGCAGTCGACATGCAAAGCCCTGCTCTTCGTATCCCTTCTCGCAGCGCAATCTCGCACAGCCAGAGCTCTACAGCAGAGTATAATGCTTATAATATCCTAGCCAAAGAGATACTAACGGAGGACCCTCACGAGGGAGAGCGATTGCTCGAAGAGATCATACTCTGGGGATCAGCTACGCAGCGCGGGCGGCCGAAGACGTTTGGATCGCTAGAGGAGTATCTCGTGCATGGGTTGGAGGATTTCGGGGCTGAATTGATCCTTCACACTGTCCGATTCTCGTGCGGGACTGCGATCGAGGATGCTCCGGAGTTAGAGCGATTGAAAGCGCTGTGCGCGAAGCATTTGTTGCTCACGAATGATCTGTATTCGTATGCGAAGGAGGTTCGGGCGGAGGCGGAGGCCGGGGAATTGGTTCTTAATGCTGTCAGGGTAGTGCGTGGGCTCATGGGCGGCGATGGTTTTGATGATGCTCTAGCTGCAAGGGTATTGAGAGTAATGATTCGAGATGTAGAAGATAGGATGAACGCAGAGTGTCTGCGCTTGGAAAAGTCGGGTGTGCTGTCACAGGCGCAGATGGTCTATGCGCGAGCGATGGTGGTGGCGGTTGCAGGGAACATGTTCTTCTCCGCGACGAGTCCGCGGTATGCTGGGGCTGTCGAGGGGACGACGCTGGCGTAGCAGCAGCCCAATTCATCACATGTGAACAACAAAATGCCTCTGGAGCAGAATGACCTTTCTAGAACCGTCGATGACCTTCCAAGTTGTCACACAAACAACAACAGATCACGCCAAGAATGGCTCCCTGCGCTCACTCTTTCCCCTCACACTATTCCTAAAAAGTGCCTAGTTCTTACCATCCAGGCTACCAGCCACCATATTAAATGGCCCCATCACTCTCTCCTCCCGGAATCCCTTCTTCTTCTCTCCTCCTTCCATCATCCTCAGAAAGAGGGACGAGATTCATTCTGCCATAATGTAGGCAGCATCTCAACCCCTTGAACAAATCTCCATGGTACTCGGTAGTGGTATTTACCTCTCAGCACCGACAACCAGCGCCCCCTCGTGAGTTTGTTTCCCAGGCCTCGAGGGGGCGAGTGTCCTTGCTGTATGCCTTTTTCAAAAGTACCAAGATCCATGCGGGCATCAATCAAGCATGCTGCTACTTGCGACTCCCTTGGGGAGTTTGCCCAATGTGGTTGCATGAAAGTCGGTGTCCTACATTTCTTGTAGTTTCCTCCACTAGATCTGCGAATGTAAAGCTCTGTATAGGGCTCCTCATCCGTAAAATAGTGGTTCTTGCCAGAAAACGCTGTGGAGTAGCTAGTTGCACAATCAGGGCTGTACCCGTGATTTACCTCTGGTACCTCACGCCAGGGTTTACTTTCGCACGGACCCTCTTCTGACTTCCCCTCGGAAATACATAGTAGTCACAATGCACGGGAGCAAGCGAAGCAGAAAGCTTCCTGCCGCGGTCGGTCTACGGTGGTGCGGCTTAAACTTCCCGCGTCTGGTAGCCGAGCATGCACGAGGTAGTGATGAGATGGGACTCGGGATGGAATGGTGATACGCGCTTTCGGGTAATATGTCGCTGTTGCCAGATCTTAGTGTAACTTGCTGCTTCGGGCGAAAGGCGAGAGGCAACCATACAGGGGTTGATCTTTGGCGGAGATACTGTGGATACTCCGGTCATGAAGGTTGCCTTTGCCGGGCTGGTGGGCAGCAGAATCTGATCATCCGCTATTTGGGGAACCATTGAAGAGGATCTACAAAGGCATATGCTACTCTGTTCGGAAAATAGTTTAGGCGCGGATGAAAGGCAATATATCGGAGAAAGCCTTTTGTGTTCCAACAATTCATTGTATTTTCGTTGTACTGAGACCATATTACATTGTCAACCAAATAAATATCCAACAAACCAAACCAAATCAAAAAACAAAGACATTAAGCCACAGTAAGGGGCTGAAACCAATCAACGGTGAATAGATATACATGGCCAGCCCGTATCTTTTCATGATCGCACTTGTCGATAACCGTTGCACTTGGGTCTTCACAATCGTTTAAACATTCCAGGCTCAGGCCATCTTCGGCTGTCTCCCTTACTACAAGGCAACAGCAATGGCGGCAGCAGCGGCAGCAGCACCACCGAAGACGTAGCTGAAGCGGTCAGAGTTGGCAGCGCCCGTGAAGAGGGTAGAGCTGGCGGAAGCAGTGGGGGTGCTGGAGCTGGAGGGGGTAGCAGAGGCGCTGGCGGAGGTGGGGATCACGGGAGACGAGGTTTGAGCACCAGTGGTAGCGGAATCGCTTGTGGTTGCAGCGGCAGCGGTGGTCTCGCTGTTCTCAGTGGCGGAAGAAGCTACGCTGGTGGCGGTCTTGTCACTTGCGGAAGAGGCAGCGGAAGTAGCGCTGGAAGCGGTGCCAGAGCTAGTAGCAACATCCTTGTACTCATCGACACCCTTCTGGATGGCATCGGTGATACCAGCAGACAGAGAACTGGCAAGGCTAGAGAGGGATTCGGGAACCTTGGAAGTGAGAGCGTCGGCCAAGCTCTTGGCAGCAGTATACTGCTTCTGGAGCTGCTGGTAAACAGTGGCACCAGCACCAGCCGAGACGAACTGGTCCTTCTTCGAGATCAGGTCGTTGACCGCAGTCTGAACGTCCTTGGTCAGGTCCTGGACAGGACCAGGGATCTCAAGAGCATCTGTGGAGCTAAGATCGTCGCCGCCGTTAACGGTGGTGGTACCCGAGTTGATAGTTGAGACCAAGTCGGTCGAGGCAGACTCGACCTTGGAGGGGTCTCCACCGCTGTAGCTGTTGATGGCAGAATCAAGGGCCTTGACCTTGGTCTCGATGTCGGCAAGAACGCTGGTCACTGCGGCGACATCACGCCCAACGAGGCTGGGCTCACGGACGACCTTAGTAGGGTTGGCCAAAACACTGGTGGCCAGGCCCAGAGTGAAGAGAACACTGGTGAACTTCATTTTGACGATGAGAAAGACGGTGGATTAGAGTAATAGATATTAGACTGTGTAGGCTAAACGAATGCTCAAGTCCGATTGCTGTAGGAGGCAGGCGATCTAAAGAATGTATCGATGCTGGTGGTCATGGAAGCTGCAAATGTGGCCCTCTATATATAGAGAGAAGTCCGATGTACATCCTCACATGTGCACCACGGCACGGGGGCCGAGGCCAATTTCGACCAGGGGAAGGTTTTGCTGCTCCGATGGATCGTATCATTGCCAGGACCAACTCTCCTCCATGATTGACCCCAATTTAGGACGAAGAGGGGATGGTGCCTGGGAAAGCTAGGAAGGATCGTCAGTGTGATGGTCGTCTTGGACCAACGATTTGCTGACGGGCCATGTCCCGCTCTGCGAAGTGGCTACAATCTTGATTGCCTCTTTCCAGGGTGTCCGGCTGGCGGAAGATGGCGGCAGCGGCGATCTGTATTCGGAGGTTAGACAACTGAGGAATCACTGGGGATAGATAATAGCGTACTGTACGGAGGCTGGAGTAGACCTACTTCAGAGTGGGTAGCATTCAAGTTGTGAGCAGCAATTGATTTGAGTTCAATGGTGGACGAACCAACAATTAGCGGCCACCAGTGTTGACCCAGCCGGGGACCCACCCCCGGATTCTCATTTGTGTATTTGTGTTGCATTGGCTAAGAGGACCGACCTAAAGACGGAGCGAGTGACACGGTGGTGCATGGCGCAGAAATTTCTCTCAGGGTCTGAGAGTGGGTAAATAGTTGATCCAGGGAAGAAGAGTAAGACACCATCACTGCCAGGAATGATGGTGTAAAGTGAGGTGCTCCGTATGAGGAATAGATTCCAGGTGCAGTGGAGTCCACAGGAGTCCAGGACTAAAGTTACCCCGCACCTTTCCTGGCTCAAATTCGGGGCTTTCCGTTGGGTGGATTCAACCAGGGATCTTCCGCTTCTTTCCCTCAATTCGGCAGTACGGCCGACCCACGGATGAAGACTGCACCTATTCCCCATCCCCCCCCCCAACATCATGGATCTCTTTCCTTTTGCCTGATTATTGCGGTAAAAAGGTCCATTGTACTCCTGAGTGAAAAAGGGCGCCAGAAGAGTGGAAAAGAAGACCGAGGAGATCTGCAGGTCCGGAAGCAGTGAGGGCCCGAGTTGGCCACTGGCCAGGGGGAATTAGAATCTGGATGCAGTGTCGGTTTCTGTGGTGTTCTGCCCACTTCGCTTGGCTTAGAATATGGAGATGGAATGCTTGCCTACTGACTTTAGCTCCAGGTATCAAAAACCCCGCACGGGTCCAAGAAGACTAGGGATTCTCCGTAGCTTAGACCCTCCGTCCATGTACTGTCTACTCTTAGTACCTCCGAACCACGCCTCGCTAATCGGTGTAAAGAGTCAGAATTTTATTACCCTTCTGTATAAGGTGCTCATCTGCAGACGTTGTTCTTGTCTCACCTTGCCTCATGTACACTTCCACGTTACACAGATTGATGCTTGGAACGCACATATTTGCTTTGGATCTCTGAGGAGGACATACAACCACTTTTCTGCATCATAGCATGAGTGGGCATGCTTGACGGGATGACCAATTGTTGCTTATTTTGAGGCAGCCAATGCATTCCTTGAACCAGGTGGCGAGCATGACGTGACATATGGGCACATGAGTCAATTTATCTTACCAACGGCAAATGCATGGCAGCAAAGCCCTACGGAGCTTCGGAATGAGACTCGACCACTTGCTGAGCTATGGCAGCACCCGAGAGGTGTCATGTGCACTCTAGGCCCTGCTTCCTATTCTTGTTGCTTTGATAATCTGTGCAAATAGGACGGTCGGGTCCAGCCTAGCTATAGACAAATTTTTGTATTGGGCATTATTTAGCACTTCTTCTGACAGCCCCAAGTACCACGTACCTCCCGAACGATATGATATTTCTACACGAATTCTGTGAGTGCCCTGCTTTTGTTCATAGATTTATCATGCACCTAGAGAATCTTACGAACCCGCCCCTCCGACGCAAATTGTCTATACTACACACGATTCCCAGCGCCCGCTTCCCACGTCCCTACATCAGGAGGGAGTTTCTTTTCTCATAATCTATCCTGCAGATATTCAAACGCTGGTTCGAATTGAGGCAATGCAGCCATATCATGAAACATTCTTAGTGAATCCAGTATGAGTCTGAACGGGGCCGGAACAGAGATAAGCTTTGCTGCAGATGCTACGAACGCGGGCGTCAAACCACCAAACCTATGTTCCTCAATATAATTCGCATCCCCAAAACAGATGTTTGACTAATAAGTAGGTTTAGGGGAGCCACTAGATCACCAACCCGAATTGCCTCGTTCGACTTCTGAAATAGTTTGTTTGAATCTATGTTTTGGATGATCGACGAGCCTGGTCGGGCCTCTTCCCCTGCACCCCACAGGTTCCATATTTTGGGTTCAAGATTCGGTGTTTCAACCCGAGTAGATCGACCGTTGAAATTTTTGTCTCGCAAAACATCTCCAAATGCTCCAACTTGCAACTGAAGACCTCGTTATACTACAATTGGAATATGCACATTGAAAAGTGTTTGACAATCAACAGGTTTGAGATTTAATGAAACGTGCTGTACGTGAGCATAGTTGCGACATGTCTAGCCTTTGCTCGTGTAACCAGGAACATGCGTCTCTGCTGCATCTATCCTGACAATAAGATATTGGATGAGACGGATAGATTTATCATTCAGAATCTTCCGCCGTGCTGAAAGGCATACAGCCATGTTTGCCTATGTCCAAGCAGCAGTACGCATTGATGTGATTATGGTCGCCACACTCAAGACTTTATTTTGAAGTATCCTCGAGGACGAACCTGTTGAGTTTCGTACAAAATGTACACAGTGTCGAAACTAAAGAAAAACAACAAGACACGAAGGATTATGCCTACGATGTAAGTGATCAATGCTGTAGATCGTGCCATGGATGCCTGCAATCATTTTTGGATCTTGACTCAATGCTTACTGGCCGCTAGAGAAATTGGAATCTTCTTTACTACACTGCACGTCTAACATTAATACTTAATGCGATGTCTTCTCATTTGATGAAGCAGCACTTCTCGCCCTGTCAGGCTCGCATGTCGCTGTTGGCATATTTCTAGGCTACCCATGAAACCCCAGTTCTGGTTACCTCATTGCCTGGCTTTACATGTCTTTACATCAAAGTCAGACTGTCTGATCACTCAGTACAACCGAGGTTGCTACCTAGTCATATTTGGGAATATTGAAGAGGTAGTCCTATATGCTTTGTTTCAGCTCACCACTGAGTATAAAACCATATCCAATGACAGCAAAAGAAGACTCCTTGCATTGATTCCGCGCAAGAGAGCTAGAGTACTTGACCCATTAATCATGATATTGTTCTCTTGGCTTAGTAACACACACTTATTGACAGCCTACTCAACCATGAGCAAATAGTTAGCTGACCTTTGCTGCCTTGGCAGTATGTAACTGTTACTCATAACAGCCTCACCGCCTTGTCAGCCCTGGACCCCACTTCTTGTATATTAAAGTGATCCGTGCGCAGACACTCAGTGAATCTGCCCTAACGTATATGATCAGGATGAAGTCAGGCACTGAACATCAGTGCCCCCACGTGAAGAAATGTTGAAAAATCCATGTTGTTTCTGCCTAATCCGCTGATAACAACTTGAAAAGCGTGTCCCTCTGTTTGCCCATACCTGCCGCGTCTTTTGTTTGTTCATTTTGATCTCCCCATCCATCCCGTGTTAACCCACACCAATTTCTTTCTACCAACATCATCTGAGTTCGGACTTGGACTTCTTTTTGGAGAAACTCAAGAGACTTAGAAGACACCACAGCTTCTTGAGCCATGGCTGGGACAGGCCAATCGCCTCCGGGTCCTCCAAGAGCCATGGGATCAAGTAGAGCTCGTCGCGGTCGACGTCAAGTCTCTCGGAATCAAGATCCTGAAATGCAGAGAACCGATGATCAAGACACAAGACCTCCTCGCGAAAGCCCTCCGCACGGAAATCCTTCTCGTGGACCAAGACTTATGGTGAGAAGAGTGCAGCGCGGAAATGCTCAAACTCTTCCTATCGCACAGATCGAGACCAGGTATGAGAATGATAGTGCTGTACTTCAAGTCTTTCTGCTAATGTCTTAGACCTTCTACAAGATCTAGACTTCCAAGAGATAGTCGAACTATACCTCCACAGATTCAGGAGCCGCTATCAGCGCCGCAGATCAAAGACATTCTTGAGAAGGGGCTGTTCATGATCGAGCGAAACTCATATGAACGTCAGGACTTCATCACAAGCCTTGCGACAGAAGAAGGACTTGCTGTTGTTCGACAGATCGTGGAATCAGAATTTGCCAAGTCATATAGTGTCCTTGGTCTAACCTTTCACGTTCACGGCGTCCTTTTTCTTCGGCTCATCACGAATGACAGAGTTTTGTCATCCCTTGCGCTCGAACGCCAAGTGGGAACCATTTATAACGTGATCTATGGACCTAGTGGACGTCGTGCTGTTACATTCTTCACTCAAGTGACAGAGCACGTTATTCGCATGAAACCTGTATCAAGCACTGCCAATGAGAGGCCATTGAACAATGACGTGCCTGAATTCGAAGAAGCACTGCTGCTTGTTGCAAAAGCTTTTCTTACAACCTTGACCTTGAACCAAGAGGCTGCAATCCAAACTGCCTTTGCGCCTATTGTTGAAAGTCTTTGCACCTGTTATAAAGAGGAAGACATCCTCAATGGCGTCGCTTCTCATAGCTTGCGGTGGGTTCATGACACCATCATAAAGCTAAAAGACGTCTTGTTCATGGGCGAGTCGCTCAATCGCTCCACAGCCGTATCTTTTCATCATGATACCCAGATCAAGCTACCGAAGGCCAAAGAGTTTCAAGTCGACTTACCAGGCGAGCTATCTGCTCATGGACCTCGGCACGACAATGATCACTCATCTATCCCACACATCCGCCTACTCCCAACGATAAACGAAATCTTTTCTCTCGAGCGAGCTGAATTTCTCCCAGCGAGAGATCCGGTATTTCATACATTGGATCAACACGAGACTGGTATTCGCCGACTTCTCGATAGCCAGTTCCGCCTGCTGCGTGAGGATACCGCTGGCTTGCTCCGTGACTCAATTCGCTTGATTTTGCACAACTGGGATGTGCTCGTCCATCAGCCAGATTGGCGCTTGAAGCGGAGGACTCTTCGCGATAGTGGCATCACGCCTGCACGTATCTATCTTGGAGTGAATGTGCGGCAGGTCCGAGCGGGTGGAAAGAAGGGCATTGAAGTCGATCTCGAATTTGACCAGCCTGCAAGGCTGAAAGCCATGAGCCCAGCCCGACGCAAGCAATGGTGGCAGAACTCTCAAGCCTTGAAGGAGAGTCCAGTGGTTCTTGCTCTAGTAGACGGTGAAGATCACACAAACGTCTCTGTGACTTTCTTCCAAGTTGCTAAAAGAGATCTCAACGTCAACGCCAATTCACCTGCTTTACGAGAAAATGTGCCCACACCCGTCAGTGGTCTCGTTGCTAGTGCTACGCGCGCTTCGATCAGCCTCAGATTGACGAACCACTTTCATGAAACGGAGCTCACAAATGTTTTCAACTTTGCACGCTTCAAAAACAATACAAAGCCGCTTTTGTTGGCCGAGTTTCCAGCTGTGCTTTTGAACTCATTTGATGGTGTCTTACAATGCCTGCAAGCTCAGTATGCACGCCCAGAGCATCTACCGTTCGCCACCTGGATTGTCCCTCGCCCAGATTGGAATTTCCAGGAGCAGAATGTGTCGATTGACACCGTGGAACAATATGTTACCGTGCCCCCGCCAGCCTATCTTGATGTCCACAAGTCTCTGGATCTATCCTCCCTTTTTGGAGACCCGATTGCGGATGACAGCACTGATACAAGCAGAAGCAGCGATGACACTACCCCATCCTTATCTATCCAAGACGACCCAGCGTGGGTAGCAAATGAGCTTGCGAACACAACAAGCCTCGATAAGGGTCAGGCGACGGCGTTAGTCTGGGCCCTCCGCCGCGAGATCGCACTCATACAGGGACCGCCGGGAACAGGAAAGTCATACGTCGGCATACAGCTGGCCAAGTGCCTGTCAGCGAATCGGGATTTGCTTGACCTTGGTCCGATATTATGTGTATGTTACACTTCCCACGCGCTCGATCAATTTCTGCAAGGTCTTCTCAATGCAGGAATCACAAGCATCGTGCGCCTTGGTCCGCGAAGCGCATTTCCACACTTGGAAGCACTATCTATCGATAGCCACAAACAGGCTGATCGAGGGCCATTTATCCGGGCTTATAATTATCAGCGGAGTTCCCACCATGATAAACTCAAGGAAATTTCGGCGGAACTCGAACAAGTATGCAAATCGATGGAGACCGGTGGCATGGAGATGACGCTGTGGTTCGTCAAGAAGCGCTTCCCATTTGAAGCAGAACGCATCACAGCTGTCGATCCCGACCGAAGTGAGGTTGAGGCTTTTAGGCTTTGGACACAAGGTGATGATGCTAGTGCTTGGGTGGAGATCGATGGGCCGCGTTCTCCCGAAGAACTCTTGCAGGCCGATGTGTGGACACTCTCGCCGGCAGAACGCATGCGCTTGCATGACTTTTGGCATGAGGGAGCACGCGATGAACTTCGGAAGGTCTTCTCGTCCTTAGTGAAAGCGTACTACAGGCAGAAGCAGAACTTGACCGCCATATATCACGCGGCTGAAGCTCGCATGCTGCAAGGATTCCAAGTCATAGGTGTCACGACGACGATGTTGGCGAATCTCTCGTCCCAAATTCGTGGCGTTCAGGCTAAAGTCATGATTTGCGAGGAGGCTGGAGAGGTACTCGAATCTCATGTCCTGACCGCGCTATTGCCATCGGTGCAGCATGCCATTCTGATCGGAGATCACCTTCAGCTTCGTCCACGGATCAACACCCTCAGACTTTCCATGAGTTATGACCGTGAAGGAGCAAAATACGGCCTCGATGAATCACTGTTCGAGCGACTCGCGAATAGCCATTTTGGAGGCAATGATGGCGACGAAGAACAGACGGGAGGACGTCGATTCCCTGTTACGCAGTTGAATATCCAGCGACGCATGCATCCCTCGGTTGCTAATCTGATTCGCGAGGCGCTCTATCCCAAGTTGCAAGATCACATTTCCACAACTATGTATCCTGCTGTTGCGGGAATGAAGCACCGACTATTTTGGCTTGACCATCGAAATACAGAAGATGATGGTGACCCTTCAGATCCTATGCATAGCAAGACTAATACATGGGAAGTCCACATGGTGATATCGCTCGTAAGGCATCTTCTGAGACAAGGAAAGTATGGTCCTGGCGAGATTGCTGTTCTGACACCATACGTTGGACAAGTGAGAATGCTTAAGGATATTCTTGAACAGGAGATGACCCTTATAATTGGTGAGAGAGATGCTGAAGGACTGGGTGAGGCGCAGGTTACAGAAATAGCCAATGAGCCTAGCGGTCGTGGTGAGGGATGGCTCCAGGGACAACGTGTTGTGAGCAAGGGTAGCTTGCTTGACGCTCTGAGACTGTCAACGGTTGACAATTTCCAGGTACGTTAGATCTGTACCACCTTCCGCTTTTCTTAACTCCACTGTGTTGTGCACCAAACTAACAATGAGTTCAATTCAGGGCGAGGAGGCAACCGTTGTTATTGTTTCCCTGGTTCGAAGCAACAGGTTCAGAAATTGCGGTTTCCTTAAGTCACCGAACCGCATCAATGTTCTACTAAGGTAAGCATGTTAGAGGAAATCAAGTTAAGATTGGACAACCGTCGCTGATATTTTTCTCCCCAGTCGTGCAAAACATGGCATGTACCTCATCGGCGATGCAAACACGGCATCAACAGCGCCTATGTGGGCGTCTGTCATCGAGCTGCTCGAAAAGAACGAAAATATTGGACCATATCTCGAGCTCGACTGCGAGCGCCATCCCCACAATATGATGCAGGTCTCGTGTCCCGATGACTTCTCCATCAAGTCCCCCGAGGGTGGTTGCGCGGAGACATGCGGCTTGAGACTGAACTGCGGGCATACTTGTGTTGTTAAATGCCACTCATCCAAACAGCACAAAGCAGTCAAATGCCTTCAAAAGTGCTATCGGATGAGCCGGTGCGGTCATCCATGCGCGAAGAAGTGCTACGAACCATGTGGCCCATGTACCGCCCTTGTCTGCAACGTCATGCTACCTTGTGGACATAGGATTGACAAGGTTGAATGCTCACGCATGAGCAGACTTGACACTGTGCAATGCACAGCAGAGCTTATCGTTAAATTGCGCTGGTGTGATCACAGCTTCAATGTTCAATGCCACGAGAAGGGGAAACCCATGAAGTGCTCCCTTCAGTGCGGACTGCAATTACCATGCGGACATAGTTGTCAGAAACTATGCTCCTCCTGTCGAGTCCAGAGGAAGGAAGTGACTGTCCTTGATCATGGTAAATGCATCAGTGTCTGTCGCAAGGGCTTCACAAATTGCATGCATTCCTGTGACCGTATATGTCATCCTGCAACGGCATGCTTGCCTTGCCGCCGCCCGTGTGAAGTACACTGCAAGCATAGCCGATGTTTTAAGATGTGCAAGGAACCGTGTCCTCCGTGCGCAGAGCTGTGTGACTCTGGCTGCGAACACCGCGAAGCTTGCAAGCTCCCCTGTGCCGTTCCATGTGAAAACAATCCATGCAGTCGACGTTGCGAGAAGAGATTGAAGCCGTGTGGACATCAGTGCCCGGGAATGTGTGGAGAGCCTTGTCCACCCTCGCAGTTCTGTCAAATCTGTGCTCCACACGATGTCCTACAACAGCAGGTTGACCTTCTGGAGTTCAAGACCTACAGAGAGATTGACCTGGACGCATCGCCCCTAATCTTTCTTCCATGCAACCACTTCTATACCGTTGATTCCCTGGATGGACTCTTAAGTATGAATGATTATTTCAATATTAATGCGTCTACAGGCGAGATAATTGGAGCTAAGCCTGCACATTGGGAGATGATGCCCGGCTCAGCGCTGAAGGGCTGCCCAGAGTGCCGTCGCCCCCTCAGAGACATCAACCGATACAGTCGTATCTTGAAAATATTTCTGCTGGACGAGTTTACCCGCAAGTTCGTCACTTTGGCCAGTGCACAGCATGCCGAACTCGCAGACAAGATCGTTAGCTTCGAGAGGCAAATTAACGATTCACGGGCCGAGTTTCTCAAGTATTGGATCCAGGAAACTGGTGGCTCGAAAAGCAATGACCAAGCCAGAGGCGCGGTACAAGCTTATCGAGCTGCAGGAATTGGCCTGGTCAAGAAGGTGAAGGAATACGTCAAGTCTGTTGCAACCGCGGAACAGCCGCTAGGCAAGTTGAACGACATGCTCGCGTCTACTATTTCACGCCAAAACGAAACTACAAGCACAAAGCCCATCGCTAGTAAATCCGCCATACAAACCGGGTTCGGCCTGCGTGGGCAGGTCCTCGGGCTCAGACTCGGCTGGGTCGTACTCCGCGATTGGGATCACATTTGCAGCGACCGGAACGTGGATCACCGCATCCGTAATAACCTAGTTCAACTGACGGCCAGTCACATCAAGTCTCTGATTGAAAAATGTCTTTCGCTGAAGCAGGCCACCATGAAGGCCAATCTACTTCGAGAAAGAGTCGAAGCTGGGATCTACTTTGCTCTGTTTTCCATGCTTTCGTTGAGCAACATGCGAGCACTCGGCAAGACTGTCGAGATGGATACCGAGAACAAGACCCGCCAGCGTGCCCAAGACGACCTGGCGTTCTGTGAGAGATTGTGCACCAAGTCGCCGAGGCTCTTGGGTTACCTGATGGATGATATCAAAGACGCACGGAGGACTATCAATGATGGGGGGTTCTATGCTCTGGTGACCAGCGAGGAGAAACGCCAGGTGTACAAAGCAATGGCGGAGCAGTTCGCAGGTACGGGGCACTGGTACTATTGCCAAAACAATCACCCAGTAAGTGTCTGTCTTTTCAACGCTGAAGTAAAATGTCGTGCGTTTGTTTGATCACCCACCATTCTGTACTACTCACAGAGTTGCTAATGTATTCATCTCGTAGTTCACCATTGGCGAATGCGGCATGCCCATGGAGGAGGCCCGATGTCCCCAGTGCGAGGCACCAGTTGGAGGGTTGAACCATCAGCTCGCTGAAGGCGCGAGACCAGCCGAGGATATGGACCGGGAATTTGGCGAGACAGAGATCACCGAGCAGGACATCAGGGAGGGGATGATAATGGAGGAGCTGAGAGAAGAAATGGTGGCCGGTGAGGTGGAAGGAAATCTGATCGAGATGTAGATCAGAGGACGAAGAAACACTCGGTACTATTTGGGAGGAGGGCGATCAGAAAACGAAATTTATGAAGGATGGGATAGTAGAATAAATTGCAAAAACATGTGCCTTATTTTGGAAGGTAGAATGAATCAACAGTGCTGAGGATTTGTCGTGCCCCTCCCTCCACCCCTCCTCCATCCTACACCCACCAACCCACCCACCTCTGAGCTGTCAAATGCCCTTCCTTCCATGCGGCATTTTTCTTTCATCTCTGCCCCTCCCCTTCGTCTCTCCACTACCATTCTAACATCCCACATATCATGTTCGAGTCGAGCATGAGCATTGGAGCATGCAAGAATTTCCCCCCCAGCGCGTACAGCGGGAAAAAGAATGTGGCAGCCTTATCAGGCGAGGGATGAGCGGAGCCCAGCGGCTAGGGCGAAAAGCAAACTAAACTCGACCGAGAGTGCCTTGCATGCAGCAAAGCTGCCTGCAGCTGCAGCTTTGTTCCCCTCCGTTCCACGTTCACTTTCCGCCTTCTGACCTCAACTGAGAAAGAGAAACCGACGATCGCTCCCAAGCTTCGCGTCTGGGCTTTCCAGATTCCGACATCCCCGGCCAGATTGGATCGATATGATACGCGCAACGGTTACGGGGATCTTATGCAGAAGAGGGAGGGGGACTGTGCTGTGCGGGAGGTGTAAGCTGCTACTGCGTGAGGATACGAGGATAGATGAGTGAGTGTCTCTTGCTACGCTGTGGGTGGTTGTGTTGTTGATGTTGAGGTAGGCTGCTCATTTTGACTAAGAACAACTCGAGGATTGACTAGATTTCCTTCCAAGAACACACCAGAAAGCGAGAAGATGAAGATGAAGATGTTGGGATACCGGACCTGAAACTGCTAACTTAGAAGAGGGGTCTATTGGCATCACACTGATACAGCCGCGCTCTAGATAGACGGTGCTTATTGCAAGTCCAATCGAAACAGACAAGCCATAACCCCCACTATTCAATATGAACTTCTTCGTATGGCTGTTTTCATCTGGCTGCCTTCGCCTACACACGCCCCTCCTCTATCCACCGCCCACCATCCACACCTGCTTCCCTTCTACGCGACGATCGCATGTGAGCTCTTGCTCGTCGCAGACAACCAGGCTTCTCAGACACATACATGATGCAGCAGCAGCAGCAGGCCATTTGGGCATTTCGACATGCAGCATACAGCTCGACCACCTGATAACAATTTACCTACCTACTTACCCACCAACCCCGCAGTCCGTGATAGGGCTGATAGAGCTCCAAGGTACCTCCAACTACTCTGCCTGGAAGTATACCTGCACGAGCTTCCGATTCACTGTGGACCCAGCTGTGTTCCCACGCTTGCAGCTGCTGGATGCTTGCTGTGCGCTGTATGCTGAAATGCCCAAACTAGATCCCGCCACCCAAATAAGCAAGCAGCTCTCTGCACATGCAGTGATCCTTTGACACCTCATCTCCACCCCAAGGCAACTGAATATCGAGGGTTCTGGAGGGGTTGGAGTGGAATGTATTCAACGCACTATCTATATCGATGCCGTAGACGAGACCAGAAGAATAGGGATATAAACCCCCTCGAGCACCCAGCTAGATCACCTCTTCCATCCCAAGTCATCCAGCCAACGGAGCATCGCATCGAACAGTCTTCTTCAGTCTGAAGGATCGTCAATCCGGAACAACATCATTCAAAATGGTCCAGGACGCTAAGGTGAACAGCCCTTCCTCATTTCCAGATACCCATCAGAATCAAAACAAGAAAAGACAAGCTGACGACTTCTGTTGGAAACAGAACCTCTACTACTCCCTGGACTGGTTCCAGCAGATGAAGAAACAGTACGACGAAGCGGTAGGTTTCTACAATACCCGGTGCTGCACGGACTCTCGACGCTGACTTCGTGCCTGCTTCGCCCAGTCCTCCGACCGCTGCTGTGAGTCTTTGAACCCACCCACTTTATCCGTCCTTTGTACACACGGAAGATAAATGGGGTTGGCTAACCACAACTCCAGTGGGCATGTCCTTCGACGAGGCCGCCCGCCACATCTCCAAGGATGGACTTTCCATGACCGCCGATGAGGCCAAGGAATTCGACGAGAACCACGACGGCAGCATCAACTTTGAGGGTGGGTGCTTCTCTTCCTTGTTCCAATAAAATTCTTTTCAGCCAGGTACAGAGCTAACAACTGATGGATACAAAGAGTACCTGACCATGCGCTTCAAGTACGATGCCCTTCGCGAGGGTAACATGCGCGGCCGTCTCCTTGCATAAGCGTACATATCATAAAACGCAAATGCACATACAACGCTGGAAAGGCGGAAGGGATCAAGACTCTATTCCCTTATATACATAAATCAAGACCCCAGCGGCATGATAATGACATGACAATGATTAACTCTGATACTCCCTGCTTCCTTAGCGTATAATAAAACGGAGAGAGACTCTAGGAATGGAAACCTTTTAGCACCCCCTCACCCCACTCAGCACAGACAAGAGAACGCTCATAATCTCCAAAGAGTCCCCCAACCCTCAGAGAGAGAAAGCATCTCCAGCAGCCCCATCCGCTCTAGGCGGCAGTCTGGGGTCATTTTCTTTTTTGTTATTGGGGCGGGAGGAGATGCTTTCAGAGGGTTGTGTACATGTGATTGTAGAGCAAGGAGAAGGGAACTGAACGTCGGAGTTATATCTATGATCGCAGCCTTCGGTTTTGGTTTTGCGGGGGGAACCCGGGGAACGGGGAACGGACAGATCACGGGTTTGTCGATCATGGCGGACGTGGAGGGAAGAGGTGGGGTATAGCCGGTGAGGGGGGGGTTTCTTAAGGATCGATCGATCGATCGGTTCCATTCTCTGAGGCTGGGATAGAGGAGAATCGATCGTCGATGATTCAGCAGCATAGTATGCGTTCGAAGCTGAATTGGTTTGGGAATATTCCAAGGGAAAAGGTAAGCTGGACAGGGAGTTGTTTACTAGACAGCTATCGCCCTCCCCCCCCCAAGTCAATCAGCTGCATAGAAGCAGGCGCAATAGATACGATACTTGATATCTGCTTGGAATCATATTTCAATATATTATGACCTCAGATTCTGAGACATACATAGTAGCATGGATATTTATAGTGCCCGCATAAAGCACTAAATACCAGTAGATGAGCTTACACTTGACCCCCTACTCCTCCGTGCACTCTCGGGGTAAAGCTATATCAATTATCCTTATAGCTCCTCGCCCAGGAGCGCATATATAACAAACCCCTACGCTGCCTACCACCCTCAATTCCTAACTCCCATTCAACCTCCAGCCTGACAAAACCTGCACCAAATTGAGCGTCATTGCACAAAACCGAAACCATGAAACCCAGCACCACCATCCACCCACTATCCTCCCTCCTCCTGCTACCGATGTCCGTACCTATGAGAAGGGAGGGTGCTGGTCTGGGGGATATGAGCTGACAAAAGTGCTGCATGAACTAGGCTACCCTGTCGGGATGGTTGTGGGGACGATTTCGACGGAAGGAACTTTGATCAAGCTGCTGAATCCGGCGAGGGCGGTGCAGTGTTACCCCGAGTAAGTATTCGGTCGTTGTAAAGGAGGTGTAGTTGGGGATTGGAGAGATTACAAAGGGTCCATCCAGTCTACTGGGTATGGACAACATGCTTGTCAATATCATTTAGCTTCAATTGAATGAGCACGTATACATAACCAATTTGTATAGGCAAAGCTCTCATGCCCACTTTACATCCCGTCAATTTACGGAGTAAGCAAGCATCAACCGATCTGAGCCACAAACAACAGGTCAAAAGAATCCAACCGAAACTCATCCGACTCCATTTTGTGTACCCACAACCACCTAGTTAGATTGATTCACTTTCGACGCCAGAAACTCTGCTGCATCTTTCGCATACAACCCGTAGGTTTGATGAGGCGGGGTGACGAGCAAGATATCGTCGCACACCACATCGCCCGGTGCGCAATACACCTTGGTTCGGTCCTGCGGGTAGCCTGGGATGCCCCCGCGGTCCTGGATGTTGCGTGTGTACCCGAAGAGCACCACCCCCTTGATCTTGTTGCGGACCTCGTGCTTGACTTCTTGGACTGCGTAGTCTATGACGGCGGTGCCTTGACTGGAAAATTCCCTTGCGTCAGCTGTGGGGTTTTGTGAGGGGTGCGGGGAGAACCAGGAGCAGGCAGGTAAGAAAGGTGAGCTCTCCGGTATGACGATGCGTAGATAAAGGCATACCTGTACCCACCCGCCACTACTTGAGTCTTCGGACACTTGATCGTCGCCAGCTCGAGCATGGTGGCCGCCGACGCGATGGATTTCGCATCCGTGTTCGGGGAAAGAAAGTTTTGAGGGAAGCTAGCGCTGTACATGCCATCAACACCCTGGCAGGCGACTCGATTCGGACTGATTTGCTCTTTTAGCGTAGCGCAGAGAAGAGGGCCGATGACCACACCCTGTGTTGGTGTCAGTTCAGGTCAAGGGACCGTGCATTAAGGCGGCAAACTCAGGAAAAGGGATCTATTTCACCATGTTGCCTACTTCCCCGGATCCACGAACAAAAATCAAGGTGAAGTCCTTGCAAGTCCCGCCCATTATATCATTCGCATCGGTGGGGGATTGACGAGCCTGAAGGTGGTCGGCTTCCGGGACAGGCAGAGGATTTGCTACAGCCAGCGAAGCAAAGGCACCGACAAGCAGCCACTTAAAACGGGCCATTATCTTCAAACGATGAGAGATAGAGTCTGATATGAACTGAGAGTTGAATCTGATGAGTCGTCGATTATCCTGTCAGAATAAGAGATTCAGCGCGAATATATACTTCCCCCTGGTCATGGTAGCACAATGGCCTGGCTCAGAGATAGCGGTGATTCGTCCATCCCAGAGCCGGTGACAAGGTCGCTTTCGTCTGTGGCGACCACTTAGAGACATCGCCGATTCGAAGATGACCTGGACCGTAAGGAATCAGGTTTAGTTTCAGGGGCGGATGTGGAAAGTTGGGAGACCTGTGTGCCCCGAGGCAAGGAAATCAAGGTAAATAAACTCCGGGAAGAGCTTACTCGAGCACCGATCCATAGAACAGCATGAAATATTCCGGGGCTCAGGCAACGCGGAAACAGCTGACCGACTGTCGGACGCCAAAGCAAAACCGCGTGTATATTCCATGGTCAACTTGGGTCGCTCTTGTGGTCAATGGTAAAGGATAGAGAAATCTCCCGCGGTCTGACTGTTAGCAAGATCCTGTTTTTGACACATGGGTAGAGTTTTTGCTGATGCGGTCAGATTTTTCTGCTTCAAGAAAGCCTCTGGAATCGCTGTTCCATATACGTAGACAGAGACCTTTATGGAGATCAATTGATCTCTGCCGTCTTTCTGGTACCTTCTCAATGAATCATGGCAATGATGACGGTAAGCAGTTGAAGTAGACCTGTAGATTCAGGTCTTATCACAGAAATATTGTCGCCTTCGGTCCCGAGCTTTGATCAGAGCAGAGTACCTAGACACGTTAGCTGGAACTTGAATGCTCTCGCTGACCCTTGTCTAAAAGACCCTCCATGCTTCCAGTGCCACGAGACTTCTATAGTACCAAAAAGGACACTCTACAAGCACGGAGGGACAAAGCTTTCGCTCGTACAGGCAAAGGAAAAGACAAGCATATGCGCAGAATTGGCATGGAGATCAGTCGATCACATGCTCTGCGAAGAAGAAAATTATGTTTCACTTTGTACGTACAACATCACTGCCCTTCATTATGTGTGTATCAACGTGTCATGTACTTTACCCAATCCTAGTCCTGCTTGGATTGACTCTCACGAGCTTCTCACGCGTCCATACAGCGTGTCAATAAATGTTTCTCCCCATTTCGCACTATTCAAACCATCGATCAGTAAACGTCATGACCCACGAACCAGAGCCAGGAACACTCACCTAGTGTTCGTCTCAATAAACTTTCGCAAAGTCTCGTAGTTCTTCTCTCGGTCCTCATCGCCCATGGTCACAGCCTTGTAAAGGGCATCGACCATTTCCGCCATATTGGCCGGGTGGAAGGTCAGACAGCCCTCTTTCATGAACGACGCCGCTCCCGCAAACTCGGACAGGACCAGCACACCGTGTCGTTGCGCCTGGCACGCCACGTATTCGAACGAAACCAAGTTCATACCATCGCGCGTAGAGGTGAGCAGACACGCATCCGCGACAGAGTACAAGGCCGTCAGCTCGCTGAAGTTGACCGATCGGTGCATATAAATCAGTGGACACCCGTCGGCCGTTGCTGCAGGAAAGAGATGGTTAGCCGAGGCCCCCCGACATTCTTAAAGCAGTTCAAGACGAGAAAGACTCACAATGCTTTCCATTGATCCTTCCCGCAATGGTGCTGATTTCCGTCTCCAGATCCTGATACTCCTTGACATCTTCGCGACTCGGCACGGCCACTTGGATCAACACCACCTTGTCGCTGAGCTCCGGATGCTGGTCCAGGAACGTGTCATATGCCTTCAGCTTCTGCGTAAGCCCCTTGATGTGGTCCAACCGATCCACCCCGATAATGATCTTCATGCCCTTGTACCGCTCCTGCAGCTCCTTGATGCGTTTCTGCACATCTTCATTCGCTTGCGAGTCCGCGAACTTCTGCGGATCGATCCCGACAATGAATTTCTCCACCACAACCTTCCGACCTCTGTACTCGATCTGTCCGGGGGTGTCGGTTTTCGCGCCCCTGTCACACCACAGACAGTGTTAGCAGTAGCTCAAGGTGTGATTTCCCAGTAAGCAGGAAGTGAGTAAAGAAGCAGAAAAGGAAACGTACAGTGCCTCGGCAGAATGGACCATGTTCTGCTTGTACTCCTCCGTATGGAACCCGATCACATCACTGGCAAGCATCCCATCCAGCAGATCCTTCTGCACCGGCAGACTTCTCCACCAATCACCCGCAGGGAAGGGGGTGTGCAGGGAGAACCCGATCGCGCAGTTCTTGTCCTTCAGCCGGTCGCGCAGCAGCCGAGGTAGAAGCATGAGATGATAGTCGTGCACCCAGATCAGGGTGCCCGGGAGGGCCTTCTCGGCGATCGTGTCAGCGAAGATCTCGTTGACTCGTTTGTACGACTCCCAGGGGCCTTCTTCGAAGGAGACACCGGATTGGTAGTGTAGACTAGGCCAGAGGATTGAGTCTGTAGAACGTATTAGCTTGAGTTGGGTTCAAATAGGAACGAGAACACAGGAGCAAAAAGTGTTGCCTACTGGAGAAGTTGTTGTAGTGATCGTGCGCCAACTCATTGTCTAGGAAGATCGGAATCGCGTTGTGTTCGTCCAAGCTCTTGCGAAGCGACTCCCGGTCCTTCTCTTCGGCGACGTCGAGGCCTGGCCAGCCGAACCAGCTAAATTGGGTGGTTTTAGTGAGACCCGACAGCGAGGTGACTAGGCCGCCGCCCGACAGGGAGGATTGATAGGAGCCGTCATCAGCCTTCTTGACCGACAGGGGGAGACGGTTGGAGACGACGAAGAGGTTTTGCTTGGTGCTTTCTCGGCGCGCCATGATGGACACACGACTGAGTGGATTGAGATAGTTGAGAGATGGTAGAGAGGTGTGCTATGTGATTCTGTTGTTCTCGGCAAACCGATCTGAACAGTGGTGAAGCGGTGTCAAAAAAGAAATAGGAAAGTAGATAAGGCTGATATAGTTTGATGTACAGATGTAATATGCAATACGTCAGGATGAAGGCACGGAGCCACGGACTTTGACCCTCAATTGTCCTTGCGGGCTGCCATCAGCTTATGTCTCGGCAACATCCCTGAGAGCTGTACCCATCCAATCACTACTTGAAGTTGGATCAAATGTCACGGCGATCTCCCGAGTGTGAAAGAAAGCTGGATGCTGGGTGGTTGATGCAAGTGCTGATACCAATTCACTTCACCGGCGAAGCTGCTGGTGGCTTGAACGTTGACGTCATACAGCTGTCATCAGGTACTAACTAAGTATATGTGTAACACCACAGTCAATGACCACAACCTGAGCATTTATTCACCACTTTCTGAAGATACAAATTATATTTGGATCATGGTTCAAACACAAATCGGATATGTACACAATACCCTTATCCAAACTCCAGGCCCAGCCGGGACACATGCACTGAAAACCTAACCATATTGTTTTCCTATCGATAACAACTTCAAAACTCCGTTGCCACCGGCAGATGCAATTTAAGAAATAAACCAAAAAATACAATCACACAATATCACCATGGAGAAATTGAGGGTGATAGGCTAATATATAGCTCACAGCAAACGCTTGGCTGGACTTGGGGTGCGTAGGCGGGAATCCCGGCTACGGCCCCGTTCGGTCGCAAATCCCTTTCCTTGCGGTTGTTGCAAAAGCAGGGGTGCATCTTGTTTTTCAAATCCGGAGACTGACCCCTGACCCTGAGGGCCCATGTACCCGTATCCTGGGTCATGCTGGTAGGAGTATTGCGATTGAGCGATCGGCCGATGGTGCTGACCGGAGGCCTGTCGTGTGAAAGCTGGGGCGGGATGAGAGTAATCATGTTGGTTGTAGCGGTTGCGGAAGGATCGGAAGGACCAGTTGCTGACGACGGTGACGGTCGAGATAGTAGCTAGGAAGAACAACTGAGATTATGTTAGCTGTGTAGCCTGTGTAGCCAGGCAAGGGTGTAGGTGGATCCATACAATCGCTTTCCAACTGATGGGATCAATGAAGCTGTTGATGATCACTGCCATCGTATGCGCCGACACTTTGGCACGGCCAACCTTGGCCGGGTCCCGATTCATGCATCGTTCCCAGTTCTCACACACGGTCTCCAGCGCTGGAAGACGATCGCCGCCGGCGCATCGATTGTCAACATAGCTCTTCGCACACGCCGCCATCTCCGCCAGAATAGTGTCCGACACCTCCTCAGCCGCCTGATCAAATTCAGCGCGGATAGCAGAGACGAAGCCGAAAACCACGTAGACGGCTAGCGAGAATAAGGAAAGGTTCACCACCAACTGCGCCCACCACGAGAGAATGCTCGGGATATTCGGGTGCGCTTCCAGCAGGGCAAAGAAGTCGGAAAACGAAGCCAAACGCGATCCAGATTGGCCTTCAGGCTGTGTTTGGTCTAGCCGTGTCTTGGTACTCTTCAGGGGTCCTGCGTCCGGATTGTCACTCTCATCATCACTGTCCTCCTTCCTCAACTGTACATCTAGCGCCTTGTCCCTGCGACGTCTCTTCTGAACACGTCGCGCCAGTGCGTTCGAGTAGTGGCTCACGCGAGGGATTTCTCCGCGGCCCGGGCTAGGTGCAAACCGACCGTACATGCTGTACAACGAGTTGCGGTGTCCTGACTTCGTAGGTTGATCGGGGGTGTCTTCGTTGTCGGCATGCTCGGGGGAGGACATGTTTTCGGCGCCGGATGAGAAGTCGACATCGAATTTGCGAGGGGTCATGAAAGCTGCGTGGCTGAAGGCGGGCTTAGGGGTGCCTGGTGGCTGCTGGGTTCTAGGTTGAGAAAAGAGGTAGGGTTGCGAATTCGGCTCTCGGAGGGCAGGTATGGACTTCTTTCCAGGGGAATCGAAAATACTGTGAGGGCCTACTGGCATAGTTAGCTTTTAGCAAGCTCTCTCCATGCAAGTAACATGAACGATCAAAGTTGATAGACGCACGTTTTCTCTGGTTGTCATGCTTCATGCCGACCTGGTAAAAAGGCGACGTCACATCTCCGGGAGGCTTGGACTGCCACTCGAAGTCCATCGGACTTTCCGCCGTTCGCGGCTCCATCTTGTCGGAGAGAGAAATTGGTGATCAGTATCAAGAAAGAGGAAGGCAGGTGGTGGTGAGAATATAAGTTGGGGTTGTTTAAGGACGGTGAAGGGGGTGAGAGGGTCGGAGGGCGGCCAGATGCAGATGGACTTTTTTCCGATTCCTGGTTCCTTTTTTTGTTTTGGTAAACAATCCAGGCTCTCCGCCGAGCAACGCTTGGTGGCGACTACCCGCCCTAGACCCCGACAATGGGGAATCGTGTTTCTCTCTATGATGAGTCCAGAATAATCACATGGATGTCAACTTGACAAAATGTGCTTCGTGGTTGACAGGCTGCCGCATACGAAGGGGTTGTAGGGCGGATTTCGACGTTGTGGTGATTGCATATGCACGTCTGCAGGAGCGCGGTCGGGTGGGCTTGAGCTACTGACTGCCATCATCTTACATTTCTTCTACTATGGTCTCGATCCCTTGCCAGTCAAGGTATTATCTCATTACTTATCTATAATGCTAAATATGTCAATCAAATTAGACAACTGTATTGCAGGCGATCATAGCGACAATGCGGGAAGCCTCCACCCACTTGCCTTCAGCCCCTGCAATGGGCGGGTTAATCGCGACCGCGCTGCAACTAAACCTTCCCCGCACCCCTTTCTACACTCTATACATGCATCTAATTCAAGCCATCGAGACAATCAATAATATATACGTGCTCTAATGTACTCTCTAAAGCCAGACTAAACTAATAAGCTAGGACCGAGCCTGATGATAATAACAATGTGCTGATTAAAAAACAAAAAATGACCTCAGGCTTGCCCCAGCACGTCCATCAAGAGGAGTGAATCCCAAGCACGGAGACATGATGCATGAATGATGATGATACAATCAACCGGAAGTTCAGCGCAAAAAGAATACACCTAAGTTGTTGATTCCCAACTCCAATCCGAAAAAGATCATGACGCTAGAAAAACAGTAACAGAGTGTAAGACCAGGACTCAAGGATGGACGTGGTCCACCAGTTCGAAGTCATCATCATCCGCCAGATAACCAATAGCGGTCTCGCTCTCGCGAGAAATTATCTCATACGTCTTGATGATCTTCTCTGTCTCCTTGATCTCAAACTTCTCGACCGCCTTGCTTACAGCGTCTGAGAGTATAGTCTGCCCCGAAATGTCATAGTCGTGCAGGGAGCTATCTTTGTCCTCGAGCTCCTCTTGGATTCGAGTGACTGATCCCGGGGCGGCGACATCATCACCGGAAGAGTCGGACGGACCACTCTCGAGGGCCTCCCGGACATCGGCGCGAAGGGCTATCTTCGCATCGCTGGCCAGATGGTTGGACTCTCTCTCGCGATCGAACCGCAGGGCACGTGTGAAGCTATCCCACCTCGGTCAGATTTGCAATAGACTAGGCAACCACAGGAGCTTGGGGCCTTACTTCATGCTATGGGTGATCGGCATCGCTGGGCGAGTGGGAGGAAGGGCGGACGAGAGGGGGTCAGGAACAGTACGAGCACGTCGACTACCGTAAGCCCATTTCGCCTTGCGGTCGTGAGCCCGCTTCGCCTCCTTATCCGCCCGACGCATATCAAGCAGGGATTCGGACATGACGGTTAACGGAGTTACACGCTGTCTGTCAAGCGATGTGGTATGATGAACGAGCTGTGACTGGGTCTGAGGAGACGTGTAGTACACGCTTCCGAGAAGGAATGAGTGGTGGTTGCCTGGACGAGCTCCAAGTGATGGGGGTTGAGGAGTGAAGGGATATAAAGCCAGGGAAACAAGGCTGGCTGGCGTAAGGCGCGAGAAGGAAGGGTCCTGGAGTCTGAGTAATGAACCACGAACCAAAGAAGTCCGATAAACAATGACCGTGGCTACAAGGCGTTCTTGGTCTGAGTCATAAAGAAACCCGGCTGGTTTCCAGTCATCAGCGATCCGGATATTGGTCAAGGCGGCAAATGGCGCAATCCAAGGGGGACAAACCTCACTGCAAGTAAGATGGAGGCGAAAGGAAAGTAGAGAAGGCAGTGACAACCTTGAGAGGAGGGGATGGGCTAGTAGTCATTCCCTGAAATGAGAGATGGGGGATGGAGGAGGGTTATGCTCTCAATAGCCTCCTGAAGGGTTACTACTATCGGTACCTTCGTAGTTAGTTCGTCGCAATAAGTCAGATACGAAAATGGTAGCACGGGGTACAGGACAAAGATGGGGAGCTGATGGCCCGGATGATAGGTCATCTGTTGGATATCATTCATTCTTTCTCTTTCTATTTATGAACAAGCACTTGGCAGCCTGCTTATTGACCATCTTCCCAAAGGATTTTTACTTTTTGAGGCAAGACAAGATCGTTATCGGGAGGACCATGGGGGATAAAGTGAGCGAGGATGAGTGGCCAGCCTCTCCTGGATTGTTCGTTATCGCAGTTTGCCGATCCCCCGAGCGCCACTGCCCCAACCATGGTTTATCTTCCCCTCCATGTTTCCCTTATCCCGAGGTTAAAGGAACTATTGAGAATTTTGAGACGTTTGGAACCAAAGATGGGTTGTCAATCCGGTCCACTAAATCCAGGCACGTTGGCTTATCTGGACGTTTACTTGCTGAGGCATGGCATGCATGATGATGATGATTGTCGCTTGTTGTTCTCCACGCAAGGATTCACAGTATAAGTACAGTATAAGTACAGTATATGTCAGTCCAGGCTTTGCGGTGGACGAATAAGGGAAACCACCGTGCTCACGGGGAATGACTGAAACCCAGGTGATGACGCTTGTCAGCCACAGTTCTGGTGAACGTGATCCCATCAAGTGCATCAAGCGAGTCATCAGCTGCACGTCTTCCCTGTCGCTGATCGGAATTCCGTTAGCGCGGCCGGTGACTCGATGGCTGATCGTCAAGATAATGGCTGGGGAAGGAGTAAGAACGAGGAGTGGGAGGCTTGGAGGTCATGGCGGTGCCGGCACAGCCATGACATCAGCGAGTATGTCAAGTCAACTGGCGGGTTTGCAATTCCTCCACTCGCCGCCAACCTGCGACGGAGATACTTTCCATCGAACCGAACTGGCTGTGATTATAACTCATATACTCATATACTCATATACTCATATACTCATAATTGCGAAGCGCCAGGAATATGCACGGAAACCTTCTTCCCAAATCACGTCGGGGTCCAAATCCGGTAATTATCAATGTCATCATGGCCAGTGTCCAGCACTGGATCCGTGTAACAGAAGTCATAGCAGAGTCATAGGTGTATCTAAACCACACACGCATACACACCACTCTCCAAAAAAGCAGTTTACTCATCCATCTGCCATTCGTAATCCAACGCCTCCAACCTCCCCTTCCGATTCCTAGCCGCAAACCACTCCTTCTCGAACCCGTTACTCCGATCCACACCATCCCACCGATGACCCGGCCGGATCCCATAGCGATTCGGCTGGAACGCCCCCTTATACAAGGGTTTGCCCGTCACGCTGGTACCGGGCCCGGCGGTCTTCGTCAAGAACTGCGCGGCGGGGTCATTCCAGCGCTGGCGCGCCTTGAGCTCGTCGTTCAGCTCGTCGTCCTCGGCGGTGCGCGCCAACGGCATCGCCTTGGCCTCCTGTAGCTGCTGCCGCCTCTCCTCCCGCTGCTGCCGCTGCACATCGCCCATGAGCGCCTCACGCGCCTCTTCCTCCTTGAGCTTCTTCTCCTCCTCCGCCCGGCGCGCCTCCGCCCGCTTCAGCGCCACATTGATGATCCGTCCCGAGGCGTCACGGTAGATCGTCTCCTGCGCCTGCTCCCCAGCGGCCGCAGCGCTGCCCTTATACCGGGCCGCCTCCAGCTTCTTCCTCCGCTCCTGCGCCGCCACCATGGCCGCTGTATCCGCCGCCGTCTGCAATCCCGCTCGTGCGCCGGACTCCATCCTCATCCCGTCGTAATCGTCTTCATCCTCATCTGCAACAACCGGCGCCTCATCCTCATCCTCGCCATCATCCCCCCCGCGCCCGGCCTTCCGTTCCGCCGCCGCAGACGCCAATATGGCATCCGCCGCATCCCTCTCCGCATCCGCATCCGCGCTGCCAATCGTTTTCCACCCGGATTTCTTCGCCCGCCGGAACTCCCCGCCGGCGCCCCCGCTGCGTGCGCCCGACACGATCGCCGGGTTATATTCGTCATCATCTAGATCCCGGGCGCTGGAGGCGGCGCGGAGATCCGGCGGATCGTCATCGGCGATGATGAGGCCGGATTCTTCGGGTTTGGTAGTCTTCTTGCGTTTCTTCTTGGGGCGGTCGGTCGGGGCCGGGTCGGCGGTCAGGTAGTTTTTTGCGAGGTAGTCTGCTAGCGAGGAGGAGGGCATTTTGTGAGGTGTTATGATTTGTGGAAGGTAGGTCTCATAGACGTAGATCGATTGTAGAAACAAGTAGTGGATGTGTATAGACGTAATTAAGGAGAGAAGGTAGAGCAAGGTAGTGTTTAGGAACTCAAAAGAGCAGTGTAAAGTACCGAGTAAACTTGGGGAAGCTCCCAGCCCAGTCTAAACTGGCAGCTCGGAGGATGAGTTCTGCCGGTAATCTATTGCGCCTCCGTAAAATACAATACCATACTTTTCACCTCGTCCACCATAACTTACAATGCATCTAGATCTATCAATGCAGCCGTCAGTCATACTCAATCCGCACCCCTCCTTAGCCATAGCATCCGCATCCAGACACCTCCAGCCATCGCCATCCTCACACCTTATACACATACACCCAGGAAACAAGAAAAATGCCCCGCTCCGACGAAGCAGAATGGTGGATCAACGCCGTCTACGAAGCGATCCAAGAAATCCCCCGCGGCCGGGTAACCTCCTACGGCCATATCGCCTGCCTTCTGGGATATCGTACGTATTATGCAGTGCTAGTTGCCTTTCTAGCCTCCTTCCCTTTATTCTTGGCTCCCCCAGGGCTGTACCTCACCCAACTAACCCCAGAATGAAAATCAGCTAAACGCCCCCGCCAAGTAGGCGTTAGCCTCAAACATCTGCCCTCTGCGCCGTCGAATCCCGAGACAGAGACAGCTGTAGAGGCAGAGGCAGGTAGCGAAGAAGAGCCCGCCGCAACCCCTTTCTTTCACTCCGGGAACGTCCCGTGGCAGCGTGTGATTAATTCCAGGGGGATGATTTCACATCGGTATGTCTTTTACTCTAGCCAATGTTGTCTCTGGACTTAAGTTGTCAGTTCACGAAGAGGGGTGCCTTTTTGCTGATGTTGTTCGGTGCGGACAGAGGACCAGGAAGTGCAGAGCGGCAGGCTGAAGTGTTGCGAGCGGAGGGCGTGGAGGTGGAGGTGGATAGTATGGGGGAGTACTATGTGGATTTTGGGCGGTTTGGGTGGTTTCCGGATGTGTTGCCGAGTGAGGAAGGGTTGGAGGCGGATGGAGGAGATGGGGAGAGCGAGGGGGAGGAGGATGGAGAGGGACGTAGTGATGGTGATCGGAATAGAAATGGAAATGAGTTGTTTGTCTGATCTTGTTTTGCTACTCCTACTGCCTTCGGGGTATAGATGTACTGTAGGTCTGTCTCGAACAGAGCAATGTCTCGTGAGAGTATGGCAATCAGTCCTAGTAGCAACGACGTCGTCGGTCAAATAGACTTTCATAGTGTGAGAGCAAGATGGACTTCTATGAGGGTAGAATATTTGAAGCGAAGATAAAAAAAGTGTAAAGAGGGTCTGTGGAGGGGACCGGCACAGTAGACGACCATGCAATCAATCATGTGTAGGGCAATCATAAACATCCAGTCAAACGGGCCAGTAAGGAACCAAAAAATATAGAATATAAAAGATCCGCCTCTCGAAATCATACCAAAGGAAACTCGTCGCCGGACTCCGCGATGCACACAGATATCACGGGTCCTCTCTCATTCCTAACCTGCTTTTCGTGGGTCTTTTCCGCTTGCCTTTATCTCCGTTTAACCTCGGTCGCCCATCCGTCAATCCCCTCGCCTCGACTCCCAGGGGGTATGCCCAGGTCTACCGCCTCCATGCCGAGCGTGTCCTTCATCCATTCATGGGCAGCCATACCGCCAGCGTTGGCTCGTCTTTCGGGAGAGACTTCGAGCATTGGAAGGAGGAACTCGCTGATGCGCAAGCTCTCCTCCACGCTGAAGTGATACTTCTCCCGTAGCACGTCAGGGAGTGCCCAGTGGCGCAAGCGGTGGATGTTGCGCAACTCTCCCTTGCGGTTGAAAATCTCCTGGGACCATTTCCCTGATAGGCAGAGAGACTTGGGGAACGGGCCCAGCAGCTCGATAATTTGTGCGATGTGGTCATCATCTTTGCCGTACTTGGTGCCTGATTGCGGGTCGAACAAGTAGTCGCCTGTGATTAATTCAAAGACCTGTTGCACGGTCAGAGGACAGGCGTAGTAGCCGGGGGTGTATCTGCAACTCACCATGCATGCCATACTCCAAATGTCCGTACTAGCTCCCCACTTGGATCCTAGAATGACTTCAGGCGAACGGTATTGTCGCGTCTGGATGTCGTTCGTGAAATGATGCCCAACCCAGCACGCATTGCCCAGATCGGCAATCTTCACGGAAATGATATCACAATCCAGCTCATCACTCGGGGTGGAAGACTTGTCGAGCGAGATGCCCGATACCTCTCGTTCCAAGAGATCACTAACATCAATTAGTACATAATCTTTGACCTTCATTCCATCGGGAGTAGACATACGCAGTCTTTTCTCTTTGTTTCTGTTTCTCATCTTCATCCTTGATGCCTAATAACTCTTTCATGGACGCAGCCCCCGAATTAGCCTCTGTCACTTGCGATTAGCGATTTCTGAGGCCCAGAAATCTTTTCTCGAACATACCTGACGACTCGTTCACCATCTGGCTGAGACTGCTGTGTGAATTTTGTGAACTGTGTTTAAACTCGAAACTCGTGTTGAGGGGACTGGGCAGCGGTTGGCTTCCAGTGATCAGGGTGCGGCGCCGCCGCCGGCCGTTGCGGTTGTCCTCCTTCTGCTCCTTCTTGGCCTCCTCCTTGACGTACGTTTTCACGATCTGCTCGACGTCGCCGATTTCGATCAGCACGTTCTCCGGCTTCAGATCGGTGTGAATGATTCCACATTCCCGGTGCAAGTAGTCCAGACCCAGCAGCACTTGCTTCGTAATTTGTTTGACGAGCGGCATGGGAATGCCGCGATGATTCCATCGCTTGATCAATCCAAGCAAATTTTCTCCCAGCACTTCAAATACCATGCAGACGTGGACACCATTGGGGCCCTTGTGCTCGAAAGAGTCGAGCAGACTGACCACATGTTTGCGACCAGGGTGGGATGGCTTCGCTTGGACGATGCGGTTCAGCAGCTTGATCTCGTCGATGGCGGTTTCGGTATAATGAGCGGCGGAGCGAACGACCTTCAGGGCGACGTGCTTGCCGGTCGTCGTATCGCGGGACAGCCAGACTGTCGAAAAGTGACCCCACCCGAGCTTGCGCACGACCACGTATCGACCATTGTTGTAGGTTTCTCCGACGCTGACCGGATGGTAACCGCCCTTGCAGTAATCTTCCGAGTCTTCCTCCTCAGCGGTGGTCTCCAGTTCTTCGCCGGAGGAAGAGGAGGATGAGCGCGATGGCGGGGCGCCGTATGCGGGATTCCTGCCAGACATGGCGGTTAGAGGATTTTAGGAGAGGAAAAAGCGGGCTGGGAAAGTGGGCGGAGCAAAAAAACAAGAAATTAGGCAATCAGATGGGATGGACCCGAACTCATGGACACGATGGAGAATGGGGGGGAAAGACGGGCGAAAGACCATACCCCTCAGTAGTGGTAGTCGCTTGGTCGACAGGCGCACCGGGTTCGTTGGTGACGATCGGCTTTAAGTCGGTCCCTTTTCTTCTCTTCTTACCGCCATTGCCATTAGCAGCGGCCGCAGCGACACTAGCCATCTGCTTTCCCTTATTGATAACGGCTTTGGTGATTTCAACCCCATCCATGGTGATGTTACAAAAGAATGAGTAACGACGGGGTGGATATCGGGGGGGTTGAAAATGACGGAGGCGAAAGTTTTGGGGAGGGGAGGAGGAAGAGGAGGGAGGGGGGCAAAGAGAAAAGATAGATAGGCCGGAGGTTGGGGGGGGTGGATGGCGGGCGTTCGACTTGGTAGCGCGAAGTCCAGTCAGTCAGTCAGTCCATTCGGTACCTGTAGTTGGTGGGTGTGGCCGGCAGCGGCAGGCGGGCGGAGAGGATACAGTAAGGTAGTAGTAGGTAAGGTAGGTAAGAAAGAGGTAACTCAGGAACTTACTGGGTAGAAAGAGTGTTGGGTTCTGCGAATCCGAGGGGTCGTCTTTTGGTTTGGGTTCGGGTTCAGCAGCGCCCGCAATGGGTTGTAGAAAAATATGGACTGTAAGAAATCGATGGTTCAACAAGGCGCACTTCACAGTCTATGAACCAGATTAGTCGCAGGGAATTTCTTCAACAAGGCGATGAGATAGTGCAGAATGCAATGCGTGAACCTGGAAATCAAAGCCTAATATTTCTCCAGATGAAGAGTACTAAGTAGAAAGACGAGGGATGATGCACCGGAGTTATGACGCAAACGATATAGACGGATCGATGCAACAACCACCAACCACCATCCGATGTGAGCCTCGTTTCCACAACTCTAGACCTTCTCGGGGAATAACGCGCTTCAAGCAAGGGAGAAACTGAAGAAGCGAACAATAGACAGGAAAAACGGAGTGTCGATGGTAGAGATCAACCAAGAATGTCCGCATGCGTAGGTGCGGGAGGGAGTAGTTAAGTTGTGAGGACGAGAGAAAGGGCGCGAGAGCACGCACGCGAAGCAACACAGTGTTAGTTGAGGATTGACAACCACCATTAGCATTCAGGTGGCAAATCAATAGATTTTCTCAGTTGGGCCTGAATGGGCAAGAAATCAGTCCATTGTGAAGAAGAGATCATATCATTACCAGATCCCAGGAGAGAAGCAAACCTGCTTGCTCATACAGTACAGTATATGAAATTCTAGAACATGCGCTGTTGGCGTGGCAGTCGTCGTATCTATAGATGGCGTTGCAGAAGAAGAGGGGCACAGACATTACTTACTATGTACCGTGGAAGTTAGTCTGTTTATACCCATAAGCTGGATCCAGGAAGAGTCAAACAGAGTATCATAGTCGACTTAATAAGTATGTGGTGAGATACTGATTGGTCTTGTTCGTGTTGCATTGGAGAGAAAAGCTTCTACCTTTGAATCCGGGGTTCTACAGTAAGAATTTACCACAAACTGTCCGTCCATACAATCATCCTTCCACACTACAACTTGTTCCATACTAAACACCGGCCTACTACATGCTACCAGGCTGTTACACAAGATATTACCTGAACACCTCCCCAGCCATATCGGAGGATCCCGCCCGTTGGCACCCGATCGATCTAGGCTTGATGTCACTCAATGCTGGCGGAGTCTATGATTCAACTAACGGATCGGCCCATGCGGGTACATGTCTGAGATATGATTGTGCTCTGAATCACTCATTCAGCCCCAGACTGTCTAGCATTGTATGTGTTCTGTCTCAGCCAGGTGCATGAAACGGTACTCGACAAGGGAGGCCGCAAGGATCTCATACGCACCGTATTATAGAAGATACCTGGAAACCTGAATCCTGAGGCATCGCAGTTTGCATTGGGGAAAATCAAGGCAGAGCCAATCATGGCGGGCACGAGGCCAACCAATTTCCCCACCTCCGCAAAGACTCGGCCTGAGGTTACGTAGGCCGAGGACCCCAGGCATCGACTCAGTCGAGTCATTGAAGCCTCAGGCCGGCCAAGCACATGGAAACCGCCCAAGCTTCCAACGACTCCATCCGATTACACAATTACTTGCAGAACTGGCTGAGACGACAAGAACAACAACCATGGACTAGTTAACTTACTCATGTACTCACCTTGAATGCACCTCATCTTGACTCACTCTACTCACCTACACTCCCTCATCTACCTCCAACCATGTCCTCCCCCTTCAACCCCCGCCCATTTACCGACTACATCATCTTCTCTCCTCTAACCGCCTTCATCTACCCCGTGCACCACCTCCTCAATCGACTCCGCGGACCACCACGACTACCACCCCCGAACGCTCGTCCGATCCGCGTCGTCTGCATCTCCGACACCCACACACTGGAATGGGCCGACATCCCCGATGGCGATCTCCTCATCCACGCCGGGGACCTGAGCAACGATGGCTCGGTGCGCGAGATCCAACAAGCCGTGAACTGGCTGCGCCGTCTGCCACATGCCCATAAAGTCGTCATCTGCGGCAATCACGACAGTTACTTCGACGTGCGGTCGCGCCGCGCGGAAGACCGCGACGACGCATCGACGACATCCTCGTTCGCGACCGTCTCCTCCTCGACCGCCTCCCTCCGCTCCCTCCCCTCCGACGACCTCGACCGCATCGACTGGGGCGACATCCACTACCTCCAACACAGCTCAATCACCCTAACCTTCCCCGCCACCTCTCCCTCCCCTCCTTTACCATCATCCTCATCAACCATAAACCAAACCACCCCGCTCCTCCACTCCCACAATAACAACCACCGCCCACGCACGCTAACCCTCTACGGCGCCCCGCAAATCCCGGCCATCGCGCCCCTCGGCCCCGAACACGCCTTCACCTACCCCCCGCAGCACGACGCCTGGGCCGGCACCGTGCCGACCTCCACCGACATCCTAATCACCCACACCCCGCCAGCCGCGCACCTGGACCTCTCCCCGATCTTCTCGACGGGGTGCCCCGCCCTCCTGGCCGAGGCGTGGCGCGTGCGCCCCGCGCTGCACGTCTTCGGCCACATCCATGCCGCCTACGGCCTGGAGCGCTGCTACTACGACGAGGCGCAGCGCGCGTGGGAGCGCCTCTGCGCGGCCCGCCGCCCGCGCGCCCGGCTGTCGCGCTTCCGGGCTATCGTCACCGGCGGGATCCGGGATCTGCTGGATGTGGCGGGGTGGGTGGACGCCGCGCGCGTGGTCATCTACGGCATGCTGGGGATCGTCTGGGCGAAGGTCTGGGGCGGCGAGAACGCCGGCTGCGGGTGGATGGTCAACGCGGCGGCCATGTATCGCGATGAGGGGGTGTTGAGGAATAAACCGCAGGTTGTGGTTCTGTGAGATGCTTTCTTGTGGGGGGTGTTTGACAGAGTACTCCAAGTTGTGTGTGGTGATTCGGAAAGATAGTAGGTGGGATGGAAGATGGACCATACGGGGGTTGGGATTGTATATAAGTTTGTTTGATTGCATGTGGCAGGCGGGCCGGGCGGGAGTGGTTCGGTGTACAGGAGCAGTGAGTGGTCATGAACATGGACATGGACAGGATGGGTGCCAGCTTACCGTATCTGCTACTTGCCAGTCATTTTTTCAACAAAAGCGCTGCATTGGGTGCATTAGGCGTTTATATCACAATTTACATACAAACCCATTACTCCGATGGAAAGATGCGTGACTATACTATTTGCTACAACAGGCGCGGAACAAGATCCAATGATGTCATCATATATTGTATATACGCGTAGGCAGGAAGTCATCCCGCCATATTTATATAATCCGATCGGATGAAAGTCTAACAACAGGGTATAAAAGGAACATGTATGTAAAAAGAGGCAGAGACAGGCCGCCACGAGAATCGAGATAAGAAGGAAGAGTGAGCCAGAAGAGGGGAAGGAAGCCTACAACTTGGCCTTCTCGCTGAACCGCGGCGCGACGAGAGGATCATACGCTCCAGCGGAAAGTGTATCGGAAGGCACGACGGCATTGTGGCCGCCGACCAGGCCACGGACATCCAGCAGACTGGGGTTCAGGTCCTCGATCTTGTTGGCGCCGATCAGACGCATGTTCATCTCCATCTCGTCCTTGAGCAGCTGCATGGCGCGCTCGACGCCGGGCTGGCCGTAGGCGGACATGGCGAAGAGGAAGGGGCGGCCGATGCCGACGCCCTTGGCGCCGAGGCAGAGGGCCTTGAGCATGTCGGTGGCGCGACGGATGCCGCCGTCAACGTAGACCTCGATGCGATCCTGCCAGCCGCGCTGGCGCAGGGCGGGCATGACCTCGGCGAGGAGCTCGACGGCGGAGGGGGCGAATTCGAGCTGGCGGCCGCCGTGGTTGGAGAGGACGACGCCCTGGACGCCGGCCTCGACGGCGCGGAGCACGTCCTCGACGCACTGCACGCCCTTGAGCACGATGGGCATGCGCGTGATGGACTGGAACCAGGGGATGTCCTTCCACGAGAGCGCGGGGTCGATGAACGAGGAGATGGCGCGCGCCGCACCCTGCGACCGGTCCACGCTGTCGCCGCCCGACGCCTGCACGCTCGACCCCACGTCCGAGAACTTGGACCGCATGTCCTTCTCGCGCCGGCCCAGCTGCGGCGCGTCCACCGTGATGAACAGCCCCTTACACCCGCGCGCCTCCGCATGCTGCACGATCCGCTTCGTGATCGCCCGGTCCTTGTTCACGTACAGCTGCAGCCACTGCACCTGCTCGCCCTGCCGCGCGTCCACGATCTCGTCGAACGAGCACGACGCCAGCGTCGGGATCATCTGGATCACGTCGTGCGTGTGCGCCGACCGCGTGAAGATAACCTCCCCCTCCGGGTGGCCCAGCTTACCCAGCGCCGTCGCCGTCACGTAGAACGGCGCCGACACCTTGGTGCCCAGCATCGTTGTCGAGAAGTCGACGTGCTCCACATCCACCAGGATCCGAGGGCGGAACCAGATTTTGTGGAACGCGGAGTGGTTCTCGCGCATGGTCTGGAGATTCGGGGCGAATTAGCGAATGTTTCTCGACATATTTTTCGCGTCTGGGTCTAGCGCAGGGAGGCTTACAATTTCATCATCCGCGCCACTGGAGTAGTAGGCCCAGGCCGTCTTCTTCATCACGTTGCGTGCAACCGCCTCAAAGTCCATCAGGTTGTAGCACGCTGCCAGCGGGGGCATGCGCTTGATGCGCTCCTGGCGTTCCTCCTCCTCCGGGTCGGCGACCTTCTCTTCTTGCTCGACTGTCGACATGTCGACCTCGCCCAGGTGCTTGGACTGGTCGAGGAACTTGTCTAGCGTATCCGGAGGGTGGATAGGGTCGAACTCCTCGGTCGCATCCTTGCCGGCATACTTCAAAATGATCTTCTGGCCACCGGGGTGTTCTGCGGTGGTGTTAGAGGCGACGGAAGTTGGTGAGAACACACAATATTAAAAAATCTCACCAGGCAGGAATTCCGTCACATCGTAGGCCTTTCCGTGGACAATGACCCAGCACGAGTCTTTGGAGCTGTGCTGGGCGACATCAGCGCCGGTGAGTTTCGTCATTGCGGCGATGGGTATGTGGTATGAGGGGATGGTAGAGGGTGAACGGGGTAGAAACGGATAATTCAGGTTTGCAAAGTGATAGGAAGGAAGAAAGAATAAGTTAAAAAGAGGGATCCAGGACGAAAAGGTGAAGGAGGCCGAGGGACTGATTCGCCCGAGAAGCACGGGGTTATGGAAGAACGTCACGGCGAACAGACAGACTAAGGTTGAGTTGTGGAGGAGACGGACTGGGGAAATGATCCTCGGGATAATGTCCAGCGAGCCTATTGAACGCTGACACTGGTCGGTGGGAAATCGAAGAGCAATCGTTGGTCAACCCACTGCAAAAAGACCCGGGTTTGCCAGCGCAATTCGGGCGACGGGCTCTTCTCGGCCGACTTATCGATCCTCATTCATCCTCGGCTTTTCTCCTTTGGGATTGTCTGCTTGTCGCCTCCATAGCGGCATAGCCACAGCTAAACTTAATCTCCAGGTTCCTTATTTTGCGAGTTGGCTAATGGTAACTTATCTTATAGTACGGGCCACTTTGTAAGACATGAATACCTGGGGTGTCTTCAATGTACGGGTTGTTCGGGGGTCCGGTCGATCCTCCGTGGCCGAAAACGGCAATATCTGATTTGATCCACGCTAGGCCAAGAGCATCTGGGAATCATCATTCCATTCAAGGTTGAATGTAAATAATTCCATATATTGGGAACAGCTGGTGCAATGAGATCTCAGAATCTTATGCGGGAGTGTTGATTGCTCAAGAAATACAGACATCTCCTCCAAGATCACCTGAATCGCTCTCTTACGACGAGAACCTCGCCACCTTAGCCAGATATCTTTGTTATGCTTAATTGTCTTCCCATGATATTGATTGCACTTGACCCATGATGTGACTGCTAGTATTAGCCATACGCAATCGACTGTACCCGGCTAGCCATGGTGGACTTACTAGTAGCAATGAGCTTGGTTGAACCGGTACATATATATTATATCTTACAGCTGAATAGTGCCGAGACTGTACTTTGTAAAACTGATTATCTAGCATCATTGTACTTCAGTTCTCAATATACTTGGGCGATTCTAACTATTGGAATGTGCTTTTACCGTGGATCACTATAGAACAAAGCTTATGTCGACACGTACAGTACTGTACATCTTTTTCTACGTCTTCCGTGCCCGTCCTAGGTCCGCTCCCATCGTTCTTCATCTACTCAGGACCACAGACAGCACCTTAAATGAAGCACTGATTATCGGCTTTTTGAGCTCAACCTTATCTGCCACAGTAATGATATCTCCCGAACAAACCGAATTTGCTCACCTACCGTAAATCAACTCCCCTGCCTCCAAGTTGGACCACTCTCCTCCAAGTCACGCTACTCCCCCGTCGGTCACCCTCACCACGAATAGCCTGTTGTCCAGCGTCGAAGAGTCTTGGCGGATAAGCAACAATTCTGATGCCTGGAGGAGATCACTTGACTAGGTAGGGCAATGAGAACATCGCAACGTAGCAACATGGCCTGAGCTACGCTCAGTTGCCGGTGATTGGTATAGTACGCTTTGAATGTGAATGCTGAGCTGCACTACATTACCACAACCGGCTGTCTTCCAGACTTGATAGCAAGCAGTGGCGAGCAGGCCTCAAAGCACTCGATTTATTTTCCTTGAAGCCTTTATTGCGTTCGGCGCGGAATATGAAGTAGACTGACGTGGTTGCCGGGGTTGCCCTTGCTTGTCTGCTTTCGAACTTGGGTCGAGCCTATGTTGCTGCATTACGACGGTTCGATGGCAAACGCGGACTCGAAATAGGACCAGGAATGCATGTGTACGCATGATATTGTGAGATGAGAGGGAGACGTCCAGCAGGTGCGGTTCCAGGGCTATCTTGTCGCGTGGGAACACGGAGTATGGCGTGAAGGCGAGGGAGCTCTAACGGCAAGTGTTGAATCGCAATACGATGCGATCGGGGTTCCGTACATAGGCGAAGCTGGCCTGTTATTTCAACCACTGAGCTAAGATGTGATGGGGATGGCATAAATTGAGTCTCGTGGAAAACCTTTTGTTTTCAGGGCTCGGAAATTGGTGGCTGGCTGCACGTAGTACGAAAGATATGTTAGTTGCATGTTCCGCATCGGATGTTCATGTCAAGATGTCGAGAAAACTATTCAGGTAATTTCAGGTCGTCTGAATCCATCTGTAAGAGGCGTACAACGCAATGCGGGCGCGAATTTGTGACATCTATGGCTGTGTTTGGACCCTGAAAAAGAGATTGAGAGCAAAAAATACTCAGTCTCTGCTCTTTACAGCCTGTTGCATGGTCTAGCCTTAGGCAGTAACTTTACTCAATTGTTTTCTTATTGCCTCCATTGAGGGAATATCCACCCGAGAAGATTGATCAAGACAGGATCGCCCGACAAGTCACTTCAGTGTAGCCCTTGAATTGGCGAGGCCATAGCACGGGACCCCGGCGGACAGCGAGACACAGAGGGGAATCAATTATAGCGGAGAAATTTTGGCGTATTGATCGCGGTAGTCGCACGTGATTCGATAAAGAAGCCCAATAATGAAGCCGCCCATGGTAGGAACGTGATTTCCACATGAACTGTGGATTTCCTTCCAGAGCGAAATTGTGCCTGCACAAGTCAGCTCTTACATTGGTCTTGACTAGCAGAAATGGAGGAGTAGAGGGCAAGATGAGCCTGGCAGCCGCCCAAGCGTGGCCAAGCTTTCCAGGTGTCTGCAGCACAGCGCAAATCGATACTTGGCATCGGAAGTATGCCTGAGCGAGCATCGATCTGTAGCGCGTGGCAGCGCAGCCTTTACCCCTCGCTCACCCAGCTACGGTTTATCACCAGCTGGAAGTCATGTTTGTATGTCCTCAGGAAGATGCAAATTCTATCAGGTTGTCTTTGATTACGATATGAGCAAGTTATTGTGAGAACCTGTCGCTTGCTGGGAACTTCATCACTCACGGGAATCGTCCGGAGGATGACAAACGCAGCGGGAAAGACATTATCCTAACCACTTTGGTCTCGGAGTCCGGAGTCAGGAGATGTGGAGAATTAACTGACGAGTACTTCGGGCCCCCGACAGATTTTTCTTTTCCCTTTGGAGAATGAGGGGGGAAGGAGATGGGCCCCCATGTGCCCCAGAAACACTCTTGCCGGCCGTCTCCGGAAATGACGACTCTCGCCCGGGTAGCAACCAAGTCTGAACGCAGGTGGGGCTCTGACCACACAGCGACATGACTGGAGGTACGTATACCCAAAGAGCTTGCCCGACGGCGTTAGTTGCCATGTTGGGGCCGAATGGTGAGAAGAAGGGCGTCATGCCCTCGTGTGGTAGTGGAAATATTGGTAGCTAGCGATCACTTCGGCAAAGGCCACCAGGATCCCATTGCGCGCCAGGATGAGTCCATGCTGATATGCATGGGACATTCAGAAAAGCCGGAGATAATTGCGGATTCTCAGGGATGGTCTGAAGTGGCAGGTTATCCGATGCAACGATATTTTGTCATTTTGTGGGATATGTACTTCACGTCGTTGGCCACATGGGTTGGTCGAACTTGAGTTGTCTGCCTCAGGCTTTGCCCCGGATATACCTCTTCCCCGCACCAAAACCGTATTAGACACCTGAAATATAGATCAGGCGTAGGAAGTCCATGAATTCATTGAATGTTCCATGAAAAGATGAACATCGAAATGGTAGACAGGCTTTTCGGCCGTTGTCTCAACAGAAATACGTCCGAGCACTTTGCCGTTGAATGAGAACCGCAGGATATAGCTCCAAGATTTTTAGGGTGGTAAGTATGGGAAGTCTGTGCGCTTGTCATAATTATATGACGGAATACCAAGGACAGGGGAAGCATCCATCACGCGCACATTAATGATGCATGTGAGTAGCTAGGGCAGGCAGGATCATTGACCAGGTGTTCAGAAATGACAAGCGCCACACCTATCGCTGTCCACACGTAATTTTGAGGTCGCCAGAATTAGCAGAGGAATCGGCGTCCTGTCTTCCAGATCAATGATTGGTACATGTCTCCATCGCTCTCGCTGAGAGTCCCAGTAGGCCAATTGAGACGCGGACGAAGGCACAATAGCTCCGAAGTAGGGGTTTCCCGCTGGGACATGAAAGGCCATTGATTCCACCCTCTCGCTTCGTTCCGGTGATACATCAGTCACATCAGAGAATATTTAGTAATTAAGCGACTTCCGAAAAAAATCTATGCTATGAACTATTGAGGTGCTTGAGCACGGCACGGCACGCAGGACTGGGAAGCACATAAAGTCCAGTGCAGCGATCGCCGAGTCTATTTGCTGCTAGTGGTGACACAAGATTCTATAGATCGCGGAAATCGACATTCCGAGTGATATCTTCACATCGTATCCGGTAATTCCGAACCGCCCTGCCGGGACAGACAGCACTTGCTTTGAGAGGGGGCAAGGGGGCGTAGCAGCGCATAACGGCATACCCAAGGGGGCAAATGGACAGAACCCTCGTTGCCGTCGATCAGCAAGGGTAGCGGCTCGTAGTGCCACCGGCATACGGGACAGGGTGTCACGCATGAGATACATGCAGGTGCGATGAACAAATGTAATGCTGCTACACAATCGTATTTGGACGTAGGTCACCATACAGGAATCTGCCCAAGAATGGGCAAGTTGAATAAACAACCCCAAGAAACCGAGAAACAATGCCGAGTCAAAAAAAATGAACGAATAACCTTGTCGGAGCTATTGCTTACATAACCCGCAAATCCGATCTTTCTTTGTTTACAGCTGTCAGGTACGCACGGATCATGCAGCACGGAACAGGCTTCACAGTGCCACAACTCTAGGCTGCTATACTTTTACCTATTGCTTCCTGGTTGCAGTTGATGACCTGCAAAGCCACAATGGATATTATGAGCTTCACTGCTATGGAGTCTGAGTATCGATTGACGAAAGAGGAGCTGATGCCTGGAAGCGTCGCCCTTGATTGGATTGACAGTTTTGGCATGGAGGTTCTAGAATTGGGGAGCCTGCATGTGAAGCGCTCCCCGAAACTGCCTTGAGTACTGTCCAGATTCCATTCTGTTCACGTCGCACAAGCTGAGGGTGCTTTGAGATCCCCTGATTGGCCCAAGTTTGGACTCCACGATCCTATATCTTTCTTCTTTTGCGCGTCCTCGTGACTCGAAGCTCCGAGAGCTCCGGCATCCAGACCGAGATGGCCTTTTTGGCACTCGGCACGCCGGTGCCGGGTCCGCTGGTCGTTATAAGAAGCATCGGGCTCCCGATCCCTCTACCCCTGGACATACGAGCTCGTGCGCAGAGCAATTCTATATGAAGCTATGTTGCCTGCTGAGTCTTCCGTTCAACGAAAGCTCCAGCTCAGTCATGACCTCGCACCGGAGGTTCTCGTCAGATACAGCATGGTCTGCAAGCTACCTCAATTTTCGGCTCATTCCAAGTGTTAAATCACGGCCATCCCTTGTTAAAAACATCCAACCACCAACCAACTAATTACTCATTTCGCCAGGATGCAGCTTGGCTAGCGAGGGACCAAATATTTACCATCCATTATTATTCGATGGACGTGTGTGGTTTCGCTTGGGACGACCGGCGAGCTTTGACTTTCTCTTACTCAATATCGGCTCTATTCAGTCCACTTGTGTCCGCCAATGATGGGCTGATCATGCAACAGTGACCTCTTACGTGATACGGTGTATGCGGAATGAAAATTTCCGCACTGTCGGGCGGGTCGAGTCTCCTGAAGCGTCGACATTCTCAACACTCGAATTCCCGTTCCGTTGTTCCATCCCGAATCTTTGTCGCAGCCAAGCCCGACCGTGTGCAGTCGGTTTCAACCCTCGGGCCGTCTCCGTCGAGATCTCAACCAGTCAGTCAACTTCAAAATCCGACTTGAGTCTCGGGAACAAGTCGGATGAAGGCTGATGGCCTCACCGCAACACCCCGTTGTATGAGTTTTGTTCAGACGTAGAGAACGATGCACCCACTCGGTCCGTGTTAGCCCAGAAAAGCTATCGTGCTTTCCGTCCACTGAGCAGGACATGGATACTGATGCCTGAAACGGCGCGGACTGTCTTCACCCGCCGGACATCTGATACCTGCCTAATGCGGTGATCATTACTTGAACCGCACCGTCCTGATGCTAGCGAGCGAAGCATGGGGCCAATTCTAGTGCACGCGACAATTTTTATCACCCGATGCTCACGATCAGAAAAGAAATCAACCCGATTATCGTCGATGTCGTCACCACCTCGGCTGTCGCGTGTTTTTTTCGCTATAACCGTTTCTTTTACCCGGACCGCTCTATGCCAAACTGCTTCGTTGGTAGCTACACCATTGCTCTTCGAATCAATATAGCGGCTGGTCAGACAATTATTCGAGTAGACTTCGACACGTTCGTGCATGTCGATCTTTGCTACATGAGTCTGCCCGTCAAATGTCGGAAGACTAGCGCGGAAGATGCTGCTTCGAAGAATCGAAAGTCTCCTTCCTGGGAGGATATGAATTTCCCCGACAAGAGTCAATGGGGCCATGGGCATTCGGACTTAAGGGGCAGAGGTCAGATTGTCTTGCTCAGCAGAACCAAGCTGTTCTATTGGCGCAGAATCGGGAACTGAGTTACTGGCAATTTCATTGACCAATGGATCGCATTCGTTGGGTACAAAAAGATGAAAGCATTCAAATGACGATTGGCGGCAGGTGCGCGTTGTTTTAGTCCCGACTTCACCCCCACTTGATCTGCCTAAAAAGGTTGGATCTTCCCCACAAGCCTTCCCCCACTCCGTCTCTTGCCGAGACGAGGGTTTGGGAGTTTGGTCGACATCTCGTACACCAAGGCCAAGCAAGCATAGTGTTCTTTTCTTTTTTTTTGCTTGGTCTTCGCTTTTATGGCTAATGCGGCCTCAAAAACGCCATTGACGTAATGGCGAGATGACATTTAGATCGAGCTCGTCATGATCACCACCAACTTTGCGGCACGAGACAAGCATGTCATCCTTCGACCATTAGGGCATATGCTAAGCTCTGCTAAGCAACCCGGCACACATGGGTTCCGAACGAAAAGTGTTGATTCATTGCTTGTCAGCGCCGAGGGGTGGAATCCAGACAATCACCCGAATTCGCTTAGTGTCAGTGGGGGCTTCGAGGTACAGTAGCCAGGCAGACCGCAGCAGACATACGTCGACTTTGTTGCATGCTTGGCAGTCTCATGACTACAGAATGTCTGACTGGGTCGTCAATTACTTTTTCCGCCGACTTTCGGGGTTACCTGGACGGCCCAACGGCCTTCCCGATCTCGAGTCCCTTCCGGTTCCGAGAGGAACTGCGGACATAGAGAACATCGGACACCCTTCAAAGACCTAAACGGCCGGTAAGGTATCTAAAGTCGAGAATCTAAATACTAGTAGGTGTATCTTGCAAAGTAGACAGAATCGCGAAAACCGCAGGTTCAGAAGACTGAACAAGGCGCGAAGAAGTACGTGACTCGCGACGGAGTAGAAAGACGCGGAGGGATATTGAACCCATGTTATGGGAGGGGAAATGGAGCCTGGAGATGGAGAGGGGAAGACCAAGTGGGGAGCAACCAGACTTGGTGAGCAACGGGACCGAATCAGCAACGAGGGCCTCCCACCCAATGCAATGGACTGGAGAACGATGTGTGTTAACCCTACACTTGTCTAAACCTCTTCCAGTCGGACATTCGATATTCTCGAAAATAATATGGATAATAGGCATTCATTATAAACCAATTGAATGATGCCATTGGCGCAAGGTCGTCTCACCTTGCAGTGTGAACGCTAGGCGCAGTCGGGAAAACTTTATGGAACCGCCTACGGAAACGGCTTCCCGAAGCAGGGCCGACTGCTGCGCGCATTCAGTTCTGACTATCGTTGCCTCATGTACCTCAAGTGACCTGGGGTTGCATGGGCAGGGAGATCTTTTGTTGTGATGCAGTTGCAGTAGACGGGTGTTGAACCCTGATCATGGTGGATGTTAGGCAGCGGGAATCGAGTCTTGGAGGCTGAAATACTGCAACAACAATGGCGCCCGCATTCTAATTCCCCCGAGAGCGGGCACTGACTCCATGAGTCCAGGCAGAGGAGATAGCATGTAAGATTATTCAGCCGGCACGAGGATTCTCCATCTTGGAAATACCCCTCGCTTGAGTTGCTCAATTGAGTGGAACATGCCAATTCAACAGGCAACTCAGCCCTGCACAGTCAATTCCACGTTGGGAATCGGCGGTTCCGCTCCGGCAGGCAGCTGGGCTATGTTACCCATCATCAGATCTTCTACGCCGGACCTTTCTACCGACAGTATCCTCTATTCCTTGATGCACAGTGCGCCGAAAAGGCATTTCCCGGACACCACAGCCACGTATTTGTGACTGCTAGACATGTCACAGGCGTGTAGCCTTGCTTAGCCTGCGTGTCGGAAATGGACAATAACGAGTGACACCTGCTATGTTAACTCACTCACCCACAAAGGGCCAACTGCAGGGCCCATCCCGATTCTCAGGTAGCCTCGGGTGGGAATACCAATCCTTGGTACGATTCTTTGCCTTCCTCCCGATCCCCCTTTTTTGCGGCTACAATATTTACCCCCTCCATTAATGTCCTTTAATTTTTTTTTTTCTTCCTCTTTTCCTTTTCCTAAATTATTCAACAAAACAAGCAAAATAATTAAATCAATTTCTCGGGAAATGTTTTAGTGGTCCCAAGGAAAATGCCGTGATGTCATTGCTCATTGCCCACCCACAGTGGGCCTCTGGATCCACCCCCAAAAGATGCTTAACCCAGCGTTATTGATGCATTCGGTCCCCTGCTGCTCCACAAAACAAACAATAATGAGGAGTGTGGTTATGTTTTCAATGTCCGTCGCCGACTAGTGGAGTATTCGCGCAGCAGCTTGGGGGATAAGAGATTGTCAACCAGCATGCATGAGACCGTGAGCACCATGGGGATAAGTAGATAATCCCCCCCCTTCCCTCCCCAACTTCTCCGCGTTCGGTTTCTGTCTCATTCTCAATCATCTCTATTGCACCCCTCCTTCTCCTCCTTTTCTAGCCCTGGGTGAAACCGAGCAAAGGGAGACTCGACTGAAACAGGAGTTCATTGGAGAAGAGAGCGGCTCAACTTAAGTGTTCGATCGCTCTAGATATCCCATCCATCTTGACTGGGATTCCTCAACCTTTACATCTATCTTTTTTGATTGTTTGTCGTTATCTTGTACAGATCCTTTCACCATGGCGCCGACGTACGCAGGGATGTCGGGCAAGAAATTGTCCGTGTCCATCTCGACCATTGCTACGATGGGCTTCCTTTTGTTCGGTTACGATCGTATGTCTTGATCCTTCACCGGGTGTCTCTGGGTGCCACCGTGAAGAGTCTTGAGCTAATCTTAATTTACTATAGAGGGTGTCATGTCCGGTATTATCAGCGACACGGCCTTCCAAGACCTTTTCACTGCCACCAAGGGCAATGCCACGATGCAGGCCCTGGTGACCTCGGTCTATGAGTTGGGTTCGTATACTTCCCAGTCTATATCCGGTCAGAGTCCTTGATCATTCCTAACGACCACACCGTGCAGGCTGCTTGTTTGGCGCTTTGTTCGCTCTGTTCTTTGGTGATAGACTTGGCCGTCGCTTGATCATCATGTGCGGAGCTACTATCATGATTATCGGTGTCATTATCCAGGTTACCTCGTTTGCCGGCCACATCCCTCTGTTGCAATTCTTCATCGGTCGTGTCATCACCGGTATCGGGAACGGAATGAACACCTCAACCATTCCTACCTACCAGGCTGAATGTTCGAAGACAAGCAACCGTGGTCTTCTGATCTGTATCGAGGGTGGTATCATTGCTATCGGTACTGCTATTGCCTACTGGATCGATTACGGTGCCCACTTCGGTAACAAGGATCTCGTGTGGCGTTTCCCCATCGCCTTCCAGATCTTCTTTGGATTGATTATCATCGTCGGAATGTACTACCTTCCTGATTCCCCGCGCTACCTAATTGCCAAGGATCGCGTTCAGGAGGGAGAGTACGTGCTGGCAGCTCTGGGTGGCTTTGAAATCAACGACCACGAGACACAGCTCCAGAAGCAGCTGGTCATCGACTCCATCAGAGCGTAAGTCTAGTCGCCTTCGCAGCCATTGCGAATTTGAGTCCCTGGTCGTGCGGGAAGCTAACACCGATGACATTAGTTCGAGTGCTGCGGGCCAAGGTGTAACATATCGTGACCTGCTCACCGGCGGTCGTTCTCAACATCTTCGTCGCATGTTGATCGGCTCTTCGTCTCAGATCTTTCAGCAACTTGGTGGGTGTAACGCGGTCATCTACTACTTGCCCCTGCTCCTCGAAGAAAACCTTAAAGAGGGCACTAACTTTGCTCTCTTGATCTCCGGCGTCAACATGATTGTCTATGCTATCTTTGCTACGTTTTCCTGGTTCTTTATTGAAAAGATTGGTCGCCGCAAGCTTTTCCTGGGTGGTTCTATCGTTCAGTGTGTTGCGATGATTATTACCTTCGGTTGCCTTATTCCCGGTACTAAGTCGACGGCCAAGGGATCGATTTTCGGCATTTTCCTCTACATGGCTGCGTTTGGTGCTACTTGGCTTCCTCTGCCCTGGTTGTACCCGGCCGAATTGTCACCTATCAAGACTCGGGCCAAGGCAAACGCTGTGTCTACGTGCAGTAACTGGCTGTTCAACTTCTTCGTTGTTATGATTACCCCCGTGATGGTGTCTAGCATTGGATGGGGTACTTACTGCTTCTTCGCTGCCATGAACGCCCTCTTCATTCCCTTCATCTGGTTCTTTTACCCGGAGACAGCCAACCGAAGCTTGGAGGAAATCGACATCATCTTCGCCAAGGGCTTCACCGAAAACATCAGCTACGTCAAGGCTGCCAAGGATCTTCCCAAGCTTACGGACGACGAAGTCGAGCGGAAGGCCATGGAGTACGGATTCGGTGGCGCCAACGACGAAGAGAAGACGAGCGCTGCTGATCTGTCCGGCTCGAACAGCGGCAAGGACTTCGAGTAAAGTACTCGCATGTCACTTTCATGACGTTCTATCAATGCTTTTACGCGTTGTCTGCCTAGGATCTTTCATTGCTGCCAGCCTCGGTTGTCTGCCCTTGAGTGACACTCTAGAAGGCGGCTAGATGCAGCTTCAATGCTTGGTCCTTTTTTTTTTTTTTTTCTTTACTTGTGATGTTGTTATTCTGTCTTCCAAAACTTCTGTCATTTTGATATCACAGAGGACAGTGCTGGTCTACGACCGGAGTTACATGATTTTGGTATTGGCATTGTTTCGGCTACGCCCCTCGACTCGGCGTAGCCGTTGAACATATAGATTCCCCCCGATTACTGTTGTGATCTTATTGTGTTTTCCTACGCGATTACCCCCTGAGCTGCTTGACATGTGTGGAACAGGTCGAGGCTCAAATGTTTGTCTTGTCTTGCACCTTATGGTGAGAGTTTCTGTACATTTCTCAGGATCGGCCATTTTAGCAACAATGGCCGATCACCACCCATTAAAGGTGTGGATAGAACACGGAATGATTTCAAAAGCGCATTTTCTTGGACTTGACCACTTTCTACTCGTAGATCGTAAATTGGCCTGTCGCAAGTAAATTAAAGTACGGACAAAGTCCCGACTGTCTGGATGAAAGGTGAGTGGTAGACATCCGCGGGACCTGCATGCAGGTGGTCCGAGTTTCTCTCGGTCGCTTATCGCTTGGGGGGAGTTTAGAAGGGAAGGGAAGGAGAAAAAAAAAAGGCTAGAAGCTCAAACCTCGTTCTTTGCGGGCTCTCGCACCTTCTAGCGGTCTGTGCCCTGCAATAGCTCTGGACTGAGGCTCAAAATTTGCAATCTGGGATGAACTCCCGTACAGTGTCCATCATTTACGTTCGTCAGCAATGGCTTCCGGAAAAGACCGATCGAAGGGAGGGAGTGTCTTCTGATTGTGAATGTTTCGAGGCGAATTCCGTGGCTAGAAGTTCTGCAGCCAAGCCCAGCTGATCCCTGTAAGGGGGGCCGAAGGAAGGGTCTTTGGAGAAAAGAAAACTACCCAGATTTCACCGTTGCGTCTGGATGTGAGAACATCATTGATTGCAATGAGTGTTCAACCCATTTGCACACAGCCTTTATTGAGTGGCTTGAGTTATTCGTGTTCCGATTCTTGTTCACAGTCCAGTTGACTGCGATAAGAGGAGGGAAGAGCGGACCGGGGAGCACGACAGACAGACGTCAGCGATCGGCTGATCTGCTTTAGTTCGTGATGGCTCCGATTTGTGATCTTAGGGGGAGGGTCAAAGGGTGGAGGAGGGTCGAAGGGGGGGGGGCTGAAGTGAATCAATGAAATGAAGAAGTGAATGAACGAATGGTTGGCTGGTGGGTTGGTTGTTTGAGCCTCGTTCCCGCTTTCTTGGAAATGACTGCTTGCTGCTGCTTGTCTTCCTTGAATCCTGCTTGCTTGCTTGCCTGCTTGCTTGCCTGCTTGTTTGCTTGACTCTACCTGACTGACTGATCCTTTCACACTCCACGCCTCTCGCTTGTTTTCCTCTCACACTCTCTTTAATTCTCACTCTTTGCCTTTCTTTCCTTCTTTCCCTTTTCTTCTTGTACAAACTTAATCTCATTTGCGCGTGCGCGCTCTTTCATTTACCCCTTCTTCCTGCTGGAACATGCAAATCCAGCTTTCCCTCGGCCCCGCCTCTCTCTCTACCCCGCCATGAGCTCATCTCTTGAGGCCAAGATTGTGGTCCTCGGCGCCCAGGGTCAGTTATCTTCCCCCAACAACAAAATAGTAGACACAAACACTACATGTATCTCTACTAACACACATCCATGGCGCAGGCGTGGGCAAAACCTCCCTCGTCCAACGCTATGTCAAAAACGCCTTCGATCCCGCCGGCACCGCCTCCACCGTCGGCGCCTCCTTTGTCACGAAACGCGTCCTCGACAGCGCCTCCGATACGATTGTTCGCCTCCAAATCTGGGACACTGCTGGCCAGGAACGGTTCCGGAGCATCTCGCGACTCTACTACCGCGGCGCCAACGCCTGCCTCCTCTGCTACGACATCACCGACGAACAGAGCTTCCAAGAAATGACCGGGTGGCTCCTCGAGCTCAAGAAAAACGTCTTCGAGGACGACCCTATCGTGATCCACGTGGTGGGGACGAAGTCCGACATCGTGACCATGGAACCCACGCGCCGCCGGGTCCCCTTCGAGCGCACCATCGCCTACGTCGCCGAACAGCTCTACCCTACCCAAGCCTCGACCCCTCCTCCGTCCGCGGGATACGGCCCCTCGTCCAGCACGCCCCAGGGCATCGACAGCAAGCGCAGCAGCGGGTTCTGGGGCCAGGATATCGGATGGGACTGCTGCCACGAGATCAGCGCCAAGGACGGGGAGGGCATTGAGGAGGTGTTCCGGGTGATCACGAGGAAGCTGGTCGAGCAGCGCAACAAGCGCGAGGCCGGGCTGAGCCCGTCGCTGCTGTCGCCGTCCTCGCTCGATGGGATGCCCCCGGCCAGTCCGGCGAATATCGATGGCAGCGGTAGCTTTCGGCTGGGGTACGGCGACAAGCGGCGCAGCTGGCTTGGGTTTCCGCCCAGCAGCCAGGGAGATGAGGTCGATGTTCCGGTGGAGGTGGCCAGGAAGAAAGGGGGATGCTGCTGATCGCGCGCGTTCATCGGTTCTCGTTTCCGGCTATCATCTACCTCTGCACGGGATCTCCACAACTTATGTCTTCCCGCCTCGCGCCATCGCATCCACTGCTCGGTCCCTGTATGTTCTTTGCGTTGAGAGGACCTCGGTCGGGCGTTCGACCTGCATTCGGCATTTTTCTCCTCCATTTTGCATGATTTGATGACGATGTATACGACTTTTGATTCTTCTGTTCCTCATGCTGTGTTTGTACTTCTTTTTCCACTCACCCGGTTTCTTTTTCCATTTTCTTTCTTTGTCTTGTGATTTTGCTTGGACTGCTACACTATGATTGCTGGCATGGTATCGAATTTGGGTGGTCGCTAGATAGATCTTATTAGGGCGCTTCTGGGAGGATCTAATGGACATGATTTGAACTGTTTCTTCAAGTACTCTGGTCAGTTGAAGCTGACGATGCCATGTGAGCTTGCAACCGCCAACAGTGATAGTATGCCAGCTTGCATGTCGTCTCTCGGTGCCCCATTGGAAGGTAAATCGTTTTGCATCTGAGCTACTCACTCAGGTCTATTCATTCGGGCATCTTGGTCGTGCTGTCACAACGGCCTCTGATCCGGACTGCCATTGTAGGTATTATAATTGTTTCTGCAGGGAAAACAAAAACATGTACTCAAATCGTGTGCCCTTGCTTTTGAGATTGGTGAGTTATGGGGTCATCGTCTGGATTCTTTTGTGTGTTTGGTCCAGGTATTGTTCAATGTCTTTTTGAGGTGCTATTTGAACAAACTCGTAGAAAGAAAGAAAAAAAAAAAAAAACTCAAGCGAGTCGTGTTGATTCAAGGATCGTCGTATAGCTAACTGTTTGAGGTATTCAAGGCGATGGGTAACGTATAGTAAAATGAGAATGTGGGACAAGCCTGCCTCTAAAAGCAAACCGTCTTACGAACATTGAAGGATGTTGTTACTGTTTGTACTAAGTACCATATAGGTTATTCATGGTCCACAGCCTGCTAGTGAGCAGATCACACTTGTGTAAACTTGCAAACCTCGAATATCGGTTGAGTGAACCCTTCACGAGGCCCTCCAGCCCCTCTCCTCCCCCTTCCCACATTCAAACCCGTACCAGATCCTGCCAAATTTGCAACAGGCCAGATCCCTTCCAGGCAGAGAAAGACACAAAACTCCGCGCCCGATACGAGCCCCACACCCGCAGGCCGGGGCGGGCTGACAGTCGTGAAAAAAGACGTGTTTCAGACTCTAGGTACTGCTGTCTTGCTCGATCATCCAAGATTTTCATTTCTCAACAGGGACGAATGAGTTGATCGGCAAGCATCAGGTGGGATTGGGGATTGTTCCTATTGATTGATTCCAAACGTCGATTGTCCTGGCCTTTTAACTGCCGAGGTTGTGATTTGAAGAAGAGGGGGAGGGCAATTGACAAGGGCATTGTTTTTCTCTGCTGCTGCTGCTGTACTACATACAACAAACAACACCTAAGACTTTCGGATGTCTGTTCCACACACACACACACACACACACACACACACACACACGAGGCGAGGATCGTACTGTACACGGGCATCACCTTTTTGCTCTCTTGGTTGGAATTCGAAACCGTCTAATAAGGCTTGTGTGAATAATCAAGCTGACTGTCAGTGCAGCTGGTTAATCGTGGGACTAAGACTGAGACTGGGCCAGAACCAGAAGTGCAGAGAAGGGGTAGCAAAAAAAAAAAAAAAAGAAAAAAAAAGAAAAGAAAAAGAAAAAGGGTTCAAAGTGGAATGGCCGGGTTATCAGTAGCCACTCACACCCGCGGTTTCGGTGGGACGTTTGGAATAGACTCGAACTCGCCGGTGGATCCTTTTCTTTTTTTTGGTTGGCTGGCTGGCCCAGATCAGGCACACCACACAATCTCTGGATTGTTCATTTCCCACCAAGAGAGAGGAAACATGGCAGCACTCTATTTGTCCCCCCGGAGATGGAGTTTACTGGGTACTTGGCTGAAGGATTGCAATGATCGTCCCGTCATGTTGTCTAACGTGAGGGGGGTAGGAAGAAAAGAACAGGAGCCTGTAATGTGCAACGCAACTACAAGGGGGGATGGCGACATACTCATACTAGCTACCTGGTTGAAGACATTACTATTCTATCTACAGAACAATTGCTGCTGGACAATATTGCACTTGCATTTAGTGTGGATGATTCTATGGGCCAAGTGAGACCTTTGTCTAGATTCTGGTAAAAATAGCCTATTCATTGTCCATTGAAATGCTTCACAATGCGAAATTACTGTCTACTGTCTACAGACAGCCATTTATCGGCTGGTATTTCCTGCGCCTGGGTAAAATTACCTCTGACAGTACGATACATACATACAACCCTTTCCACTCTCCACCAGGCAATCCACCAATCCGCGTAAAGACCCGGTGGTGATAAGCCTCAGGCCCCCGTCGACTGGGCCAGCTCTTGCTTCTTTCCTTTCCGCTCTTCTGCTTCTGCTTCGCTGCTTCATTGCTGCTTTGGCTGCTCTGCTTTGCTGTTGCTTCTTTTCTTCTTCTTTGCTCTCTATTCAATCAATCACTTTCCTCCGCGCCTTTAATTGACTGACTGAAATCGCCATTCCCTAGTCATAGACAATTCTCGGCGTCATCGAGTAAGTCCTCCTAAATTGCCCTCATGTTCGATTTGCTGTCTTGCCCTGCCGTGTCCGTTGCCCGCTGTGTCTCTCCTTATTTCTCCGCTTCTTATTACTACTTACCTCCCTCCTCCCCTTCCAACCCCCCTCTCCTCCTTCTCCTTGCCTTAAACCGATCGCTCATTGGAATCTCTTTCTATCCAGAATTCAGCCACACACGCGCCCCATTCCAAAGCCCCCCCCTCAGGCGTAAGACAGCAAGCAAATGTTATGAGATGAGACTTTCCTACCGTATCGGTACGGCCGCCCTCCTTATCGTCGCCATCTTCCTGATCAAGCGCCACCTCGATCTCGTCCAGGATGATTCGCGCGTCCAGTCCGGCTGGAGCTTCAACGGCGTAAGCGGCGGTTCGGGCTCGTCGGAACCCGCGGCCAACGACAAGAGCAAGGATGCCACTGTCCCGGCCTCTGAGGAGGAACTCCCGGTGGTGGGAGGGGGGAAGAAGGATCAATCCGCCGGCGCCGCGGACGACAACGACGGCGGTATCGCGCTCGGGTCACGGCCAGTCTACGAAACCACCCCGATTATCGTTCCCAATGATCGGGTGATTGTCATGGCCAAATTGGCCGCGGAGGATACAGCTTGGGTTAGCAACGACTTGGCGGAGTATGTTTCCCCTCGATCTAAACTTTATCTTTGCGAACCCTCTTCTCTTGTTGTCTATGCATGGCTGCGCCGGAAGATCCAGCTGTGCGCTTTTTCAATTGAAGCAGAATTGCCTCGCTAATTGAGTTCTTCTCTCTTTTCTCGCAGCTGGCGCAATTACATCTACACTGTCGACGACGTCAATGCTGCCAAACACACCCCCCAGAACAAGGGCCGCGAGAGTCTCGCCTACCTCCAATATATCATCGAACACTACGACGACCTCCCGTCGACGATCGTCTTCATTCACAGCCACCGCGACGGCTACCCGGGCGCCTGGCACACCGACACCATGGAATACAGCAACGTCGACTCAATCCGCGCCCTGCAGACCGATTTCGTCCAGCGCAACGGCTACGCAAACCTCCGCTGCCAGATGACCCCCGGCTGCCCGGACGAGATCCGCCCCTTCCGCAACCCGCCCCAGTCGGGTCAGACCACCGAACGGGTCTACGCGGACGCTTGGGAGCAGCTCTTTAACAACACCGACGTCCCCGAGATCGTCGCCGTCGCCTGCTGCTCGCAGTTCGCCGTCTCGCGCGACCAGGTGCTCCAGCGGCCCCTGAGCGACTACATGTGGTTCTACGAGTGGGTGCTGACCACCCCGCTGTCGGACAAGCTGGCCGCGGGTGTTATGGAGTACACTTGGCATATAATCTTCGGACAGGAACCTGTCTAGTACGTTCTCGCTTTCCTTCTATCTTCTGCGCCTCCATCACAAACAATCGATGCTAACCGAAGTGCGCAATAGCTGCCCCGATTCCTACCAATGCTACGAAGACGTCTACGGCAACCCCTACTTCTGGTGATAGATTGCCCTTTCATCTCTCTTTCTCTCTCCTTCGCCGCGTCTGTACAGAATACCCCTCCAAACCCGCCCCCATTTCTTTCACCTTCCTCTATCCCATCTATCATCTACCTTGTAATTTTTCTTTCCCCAATCCGCCGTTCGCCCTTCTCTAGTCCTGTATCTAGCGACGATCTCACGCAAAGTTTTCTATCTATACTTCGGTGGTGTTGGCTGTATATGTCTTGGAAATCTGGTTTCCATTTTTTTTTTTTTTTTTTTTTTTTCTAAATTTAAAAAGTCCGATCTATGAGCAAATATACATGATACCTGAAATTGAACTTTGTTTCGTGAGTGCATGCGTAGGGTTGGAGACTCTGGTAGTCTGAGTACACGAAAGGCACCGGGAATGGGCTTACGGCGATCTGATATTCATGACCTTTTCACGGTGCTTGCTTGTCAACCCTGCGGATTGCGCTTATTATTATGATGGGTCTGTGAATTTCTCGACGATAAATCAGAACACTTTGTTAGTGCTGACTGCCCGCATACACTACGCATAGTGGCTACCTATCTACAGGCAAACAAGCAAGCAGGAAAGACCAATTCTGCTCGACTGAACATGCTAGATAGACACGGACTCTGTCTCCGCCTTACCAAAGTCAACTCGGGTATTGAATGACTAAGAAATATCACCCATGCAATTATCTAATATCATGTGTAAGTATGTAAGTATGTATTCCGGAGTAAGTATGTACGTCAAGAACCGAAAAAAACAAAGATAACTCAAAACCCCACACTCCCGGCCAGCCATATCCCGGCCAGCCGTAACTCATAATTAGTAAGTACCCAGGTATGACCGAGTCCAAATCCTCCAGACCACTGCACTACAAGCTAGTCTACCTACCCCATTTGGATAAAGCAGAGATCCTAGTCTGAATCGGAACCAACATGCACCGGGCACCGGGTGTAACCTGCCGGTAGGCCTATCAGCCAAGCCAACATATGTATGTAGCCTAGCCTCTGACCAATACTCCCTCAAAGCCACCGCCCGCAAAAGAAAGCGAAGCCAAATAGAAAGAAAAGCAACGCAACCTCACCACGCGAATCGAGCCAGGAGCCCATTCGGCCACCGCCTCACTCCCGCCTTCCGCAGCTCATCCAGCACCACGATCCCCACCCCGAATGCCGCAGGCAGGAAGTAATGGATCGCGGGGACGCTGGTTGTGTTCAAAGTGCGCTGCAGCGGGGGGATATAGAGCCAGAAGATGGCCATGACGAAGGCGAACAGGATGGCGGGGAAGAGGAGCAGGTTCTGAGTATTTGCGTTGAAGGCCGGTGGGTGCGAGAAGATGGAGAGGCGGCGGGTGCGGACGGCCATGAGGTTGAACCATTGCCTGGTTTTTGGTATCGCTGTTAGTTGTCGGAACGAGAAGAGAACACCGACGAGCAGTGCTAGAGGAGGAGGCAACTTACATCACGACAAGGTTGACAAAGTAGACAGAGCTGGCTTCGTTGAGGCGGGCTGTGAGCCAGTCTTGATCAATGTCGGAGGGGTAGTTGCCGAACTTGAACCAGAAGACGGAGAAGGGGACGCCGTTGCGCTCAAGGTACCAGAAGGCCATGGCAAAGGAGCAGACGGTTTCAATAATGCCAAGAACACCGTATGCATGGAAGATGAGTTTCCAGTTCACGAGGCGGTTCTGCTTGGGCTTGCGTGGGGGGCGGAGGAGGACATCGGCTTCGGGTTTCTCGTAGGCGAGGACTGTCGCAGCCGCGCAGTCTGTGAAGCAACTGATCGGATTGAGCTTGTCAGCTAATGCGAATTATTATATAAAAAGGGGGGAGGGGAGTTTACCAGATGATGATCATCAGAAAGGATGAGAGGACCTGAGGAAGCCCGAAGACGACATTGCAAAAGACAGGCCAGAACTCTGAGAACGAGCCCGCTGGAAGAAGATAGACAATCGTCTTCTTCAAGTTGTCAAAGACGACCCGCCCGTACTGTACCGCTTCGACGATGGCAGAGAAAGACTCCAGAAGAACCATGTCAGAGGCCTCGATGGCAATATCGGACCCGCTACCCAATGCGATGCCGATGTCAGCTGCCTTCAGAGAAGGCGCATCATTAACACCGTCGCCAGTCATGCCGACAATCTCGTCTCTTGCGCGGAACTCGCGAACAATACGAAGCTTTTGCTCGGGAGTGGTTCGCCAAAAGACAATTTCCTGGTACTGACAGAGTTGTTCCCACTGTTGGTCATTGAGACTCATAAGGTCAGCTCCACTGATGGTGATCGCGGAGGCAGTAGGAGCACTGGAGGCCTTCTCGGAGTCTGTTAATCTTCTGAGAGCAGTCGCATCATCAACGAGACCGTTTGTGCTAACAATTCCACATTGCCGTGCGATAGCCAGCGCTGTGAGGCCAAAGTCGCCGGTTACCTGGTGGAGATGCAGTTAGCACAATGCAGCCCAGATCTCAATATCTGCACGAATACGCACCATGAAGATGCGAATACCTGCGCGTCGCAGGGTACTGATGACGTCTGGGATTTCTTCCCTCGGAGGATCGACAATGCCGACCATGCCGACTAGAACCAGCCCGGTCTTCGCTTGGTTCAGCATTTCAGTCTCATACTCGTGTGAGGATGGCTGAAACATTATCTCAGCCGAAGAGAGGAGTTTTCGCGCGAGGAGAATTACGCGCTTTCCTTCTGCAGACCACCGGTCCTTGACTTCTTTCATCCGAGCCAGCATCCGCGCTTCCAGTGGCTGCACGCTACCATCAAGATCAACGAACTGCGAGCATCTGTCGATAAGAATGTCCGGTGCACCTTTTATCGTGAAGAGACTACTCAGGGTCTGTAAGTATTTTGCCCAAAGGAATGCGCGTTTGCCAACTTACATATCGCTGCGCTTGAACTGCGAAGACTCTGCGGCGGACATCGCGAGTCCTAGTCCCTCGGGCTCAGCAAGTGTGAATGTCCGTACCATAAACTTGTTTTTGCTGTTGAAAGCCAGCTCATAGGTCTTTTTCCACGTTTGGCGCAGTTTGGCTACCGATCCGAAACCCTCGGATAACCTCAGGACGGCTTGATCAGTGGCATTTCCGTGGATCTCTCTCTCGTGGAGCAGGAGCTGCATGGATGCGGCATCGAATTCAGCTGCATTGCAGAGACCGGCAATGGCGCGAAGCTGGTGGACTCCGCTCTTCTTGCCTTTCTTGTTCATTTCATCCCTTGCCGAATCAGGGCTAAAGCAGGTTGTCGCAATGGCACACTCTGTAACAAACATTTTGTTCTGGTAGGCCACAATATTAGTAAACAGTGACGCTCTGGCAATTGCATAAGACAAACCCTTGTCAACGTTCCAGTCTTGTCGGAGCAGATTACAGAGACAGCACCCAGAGTCTCCACAGTCTTCAGTGATTTGCACAGAATCTTGTTCTTGCTCATGAGGTTGGCAGTGATTGTCAAATTTGCGGTAAGGGCGATTGGAAGGCCTTCAGGAATGAATGCGATAGCGACGCTCACGCAGTCGACGATCAACGTAGGGACGTTGATCCAGTCAGGATGTTCTTTTCGAAGCCAGCCAGCCCTATAGATTGTGAGTATCGAGCAACATGCTGCGCTTCAGGCAAAACATACCAGACCCCAACAACAAGAATGATCATAGCTAGCATGATTGCAACAATGAACGACACGAAGCGCAGGATCTCTTTTTCCAAGGTGGTCAAGCCTTTCTTGGGCTCACTGGTCAGCTTGGCAATTCGACCAAAGACGGTCGAGTCACCAGTGGAGACGACGACGCCCACGGCACTTCCAGCCACACAGTGTGTTCCTTGCAGACCAATGCAATGTGTCTCGAGGTAGTTGTCATCCGTAGAGCTGACCGTTCCATTGATTGGAGCGGATTCACCTTCAAAAGCTTCTTAGAACAAGCTGCCACCATATGTTGTGGGGAGGGGGCATACCAGTCAGGATCGAACGATCGAAGCTCGCGTCAGTGGAGACTTCCACCAGGCGCAAATCAGCAGGTAGCTTAGTTCCAGCCGTGAGATGCACCACATCACCAGGGACAATTTCCGGCCCAGAAACCACAGTGAGAGAGCTGTCGCGGAGGACAAGACAACTTTCCGGCAGCATGGCAGTGATCGAAGCCATCACTCGTGATGATGACCAATCTTGCCACGCATTGAAACCAGCTTGAATGAAGAACACGGCAAGTAGAACGATAGCCAAGGCAAGGTTGGCTATAGCTGGGGGTTGCCCGAGAGGCTTCCACGAGACAAACACTAGAACACTTCCTATAAGGAGAATGGCTCCGAAGCCTTTGAAGAAATAACCGAATACCTGCCAGAACCACTGGTGTGGCAGTGGCGAAAGAGCATTCTTTCCATATTCCTGTAAGCGTTGCTGGACTTGTTCACGCGAGAGTCCCTGCGATATATCGACTTTCCATCGTTTCTGTAGCTCTTCGGTGGAAATTTGATGCCAGTCGAGGTTCGAGAGATCTGGAAAAGAGATTACAAGTCAGCAACAACCCGCAGGATAAAAAGCTCCAAGTTGAGGATATCTACCCGTCACGACATTGTTCTTCGTTTTGGCGGTCTCAGCAAGTTCCTTTTCTCTTGCTTCATCGATGTCGAAGGAGCTATAGCGGTCACTGTTAGTTTATCTGCTATGGTTGCAGGATTCATTAAGAGAGAGCACTCACACAGTGCGGTAATGGATTGGCAATGAAAGTGAAGGATCAACAGTTGCCCTCCGGTTCCGACTCCGCGCAGACATTTGAGAGTTGTTTGACGTGGTTGACACAGTTCTTGAGAGATCTGGAAGCAGTTTCTTGGGCTGGAGACCAGTCTCTTCGTCTACCTCCTGCCAGCGGAGGCGGGTTGCCTCTGCTTTTGGCGAGCTTGACCGTTGGTGCGCCATGTTGGACTAGAGGGTAGAGAGCCTCTGAGGAAAGCAGACACCAAAGAGATAGATGAAAGAGAGAAGGCTGAAGGAGAATAACAAGGACAAAAGCGCATTGTGCTTTGCTTGCTCTTTATACTTGCGGTCACATTCTGTCATGTGTCAACCATGCTCTTGACGCTATGCAGCTGCCATGCGAGATTTTTTGCAGGGCCCAGTCGATTGTCATCAATACCACATGCAGAGTGCGAGGTTGAGGGGTTAATCCGAACCAGTCATCAAAGCAGCTTGGACCTGAAGCTGGATCGAGACTGAGATCAGTGGCTTTGGTAAATGCCGCAAGTGGGCTCAACTGGCGGAGCGGGAAGCGAGCCAAACCTCTTTTCGCTTCAACAATACGGCTACCTTCCTTCCTTCACTATTATATCGCCCCCGTCGGAAACCATATCGCGCAAAAAAGTTTCGTGTTGCGAGTTGAGCTCCTGTTCTATCCAAGCTATGGCCCTAGTCAAGTCAGCTAATCTACTCCACCATCCTTTGGTCTTGTGAGCGACTGGACAATGAACAGCAATGCCACAATCATGGTTGACACAACAGGCAATCCTGAGAACCGAACACTCCAGTTCTTCTCCTGCAGGTCACTCCGACTCTTTGGAGCAGCTGTTCGTCGGGAAGGTAAAGGAAGATGCTGTACTCGTGCCGTTTGTGGGGTTAGATCACCGAGAAGGGCAATCCCCATTGCGGCATGGTAGTAACTGAAATAAGACCGGAGAAGTCTTAGCCACCAGTTACTACCTGCCTCCACGCGTGCGACTGCCTGCGATACCCACGAGAACAGCCTCATTCTACCTCTATGCTCGTTCTCCCAAGTCTGTAATCGTGACTCCAGATAGGCTTCCGTCCAGGGAGCATCGGTTCTGCTGGCTAGCATGATGTAATTTCCAAGGGAAGCAGCTGTCTCAATGGCACAATTCGCCCCTTGTCCTATGTTGGGAGTCGTCTGCAAACCGGTCAGTTCTAGCCTAGGGGCTGATGATATGGTAGAGCACGGTTGCCTACCTTGTTCACCGCGTCCCCTATACATGCAAATCGGCCTGCTGACCATTGATTCTGGAAAGACTCCTCGAGCGGAACGAACGTGAACGAACTTGTGCGGTCATATAGCTCCCTGAAGGTGATCTCACTGGATACATGTTTGTCGAGGAGTGGTGCCAGGAGTGGTGCGACGCTCGTCTTCCCTTGCTGACGTCTCCAAGCCTGCCGACTCGAATGCGGCCATGCTATGGAGATAAACCAGAAAACTTGTGCATCTTTGCCAACCATGATGAGCATTACCCATCCAGCTCCAACTGTACGGTAGACTACACCCGTTTTGAGTCCTGCGACAGAGTTGGCAGTGCCAAAGACTCCAGCAAACAATGTTTCCAGAGGTATCTCCCTTGCCAGAACAAACCGAGCAGCGCGTCTGTTGGATTGGATGTATTGCCACATTTGCGAGCGTACAATGGAGTGTACACCATCTGCCCCAACCACTATATCCCCAGAAATTCGTGAACCATCGGTGGTGTGAACAGTAACTTCCCGGGGCGATGAAGCTACTTGAATAACCTTCTGGTTGAAGCGGATGCGGTCTTGGCGAGGAAGGTAGTCGAAGAGGATACTCAACAATGCTTGCCGTGAGATGATGGAGAGCGGATAGCCCGTTCTACCTTCAGATCAGCGCCGCTTAGCAACAATCACATAAATCAGATCTTACCGCCGAGAAGTTATGTGCCGTGTGTCAATGTCCAGTGAGAGGCGCCCACTTTCGAAATATGTTGTGTAAGACACGATGTGCTCTGCCTGGCGCAGTACCTTATCATACAACCCCAATTGGTCCAGAATCCGGGCCCCGTTTGGCTGCAGTACGAGCCCAGTACCTTGTGTGATCTGACTAGCTCTGGGCTCCAGAATTGTGAAGTCGACATTGGCACTGGAAAGACAGTGAGCGAGAGTCAGACCCGCGATCGACGCGCCCACTATGATGACGTGAAATTTTCGATTGCTCATCGCGGACGTCCTTTGGTGTGATAGAGCCAAGTTGGACTAGATCCATGGTCTAGATGAAGATCGTCAACATCAGATGGTGGACCTAGGCGTTTTATAGGGGGATTTGATAAGAATATACCAGTGTGAGGATAACGGGCTTGGATAACAATAGATATGTTGGTGAACAATAGGATATTGCCAGACAATGATAGTAGATGGTTGTGAATGCCTGGAAGGGGTGTATTCACTCTCTTTCAGAGATAGTGCTGCTGTAGGTTGTCGGAATGGCAGGCACCACCGCCCCTCATAGTCACTCGCGGTCCGCGTCTGATGGACTGTACTACCCCAATCTAACGGTCGGGTGAATGACTCTTGTCGGTGCAAGGTGAGTGATCTGATCATGTGCATGGGGCCCTTGACTATTCTCGAGTGGGTTGTCTGATAGCATTACCGGTATCTACCTTATATTGTACTCGCAAGCCCGATTCCAAGAATACAAGCAGACCACGAGCTTTCATCACAGTTCATTGTCAAAAGACCTGAGAGCCGAAAATGAGCAACATCAGATAGTAGCATGGGGTCATTGGCAAGTGTCTGACACAGGTGCATATGGATTATCTTCGACGCGCATGTCTTTCTCCTCCCCTTATACATGTGCCTGTCAGCCTCTTTTCACAACCTTCCATTCTCCCGACCTCCCTCCTCGCCCGTACCTCTTAAGCACCCGGGACCAAGCAGAGGAACTAGTCACCGAGATTTGCGTTGTACAAGAGGTCGCAGAACAGGGTCACATTCAGGTTGACCCAATAGGCCAGGTGGCTAAGTCCGAAGGTCAGCGTATAGGGAAGAGTACTAAGTAGGTAAGACAGAAAGTCGGATCAGATATCAGATCAGATAAGATCAGCCGTTCATGGTATTAGATGACTGCAAGATGATAAAGCTTATTGATGCACTGTACTGGATCAATAGCTTACTTTGTCTCATTTCGGGAATCCCGTTGATGCTGTGAAAGAAATCATCGCCAAACCTCAGTTGTCCCAGCACGAGAGTCTTGAAGGTATTTGAGGTCGCGACTGGACTGAGCATTTGACTTTCATTTTCGAGATTGATTGAAATTCTAGCCCTCGGTAGCAGGCTTGGGTGATGCGACAGATAATATGCTCAGCAGCAGGGCCCATGATATCACGAACCATGTTATGGTGGAGCGAATCAAATAGCAAGCAACTCAACCGACTATGCAACGGCTCAGAGCGAGACAATGGATCCTAAATCCCAACTTCAGTTCATCAATAATGCGCTGCTGCCATTCTAGCCCAGAATAAAGCTTCAGGCAATAACCTTCAACTTGGCTAACCCACAGTAAGATACTCACCAGCGCCCAACCCTATAGCACATCCAACCAGCCCGGCAGCGGCCGCTGTCTCGGCCACGAACTTATCCCTCTCTGGGTCTAGCCGCCCCCCCAACTTACCAGGTTTACCTGTCAACCCCACCTTTTAAGTTCAGTTCTGCAACCACCTATTTCCCATTTCCCATTTCCCATTTCCCACTTCCCCGATCGCCCCAAGGAAGTACCGCCCACACTCCCTCCCAGAGTCAAAACTTCTCCCTCCCGAGCTCGCTATCACCACAGCCAATTACCCCCGAAACATCCCCATCCAGAACAAAGAACCCCCTAGTTACCAAGGTTACACCTCCAACTTGGGCTCGCCACTGCTCCAGCGCATATCCCACCGCACGACACCTCACTTACTGAGCACAGTACATACACAGCCATACACGTACCCATACAAACCCAAAGAACTACTTCCTCAAAAGTACCAACCCATCTCCCTCCCCGATGGCCCCCCCGATTCCCACCCCCGACAACCCCATCATTGGTCCATCGAGACACGAGTCAAGAAGCTTGCTTTCCTTAGTCCCTAGTCAACACCAAACATTCTTATGTCGTTTAGGACGATTTAGGTAGAAGGTTTGATTGCCCCCGAGCCGTCAGCCGTCAAGCCGTCAGCCGGGAGTGGCTTCCCTTGCGCGCCCCCCCTCCTCCCATCGATGGATGCATCAAGATCCCTGTCACTTTTTTTTGATATTGCTGGCAGACTGCAGATGGAAATTAGCCAATGATGTAATTTGTCGAATCTGCCGTGGACGAGTGGAGCCCGATCATGCGGGTGGATGGAGCCCGGTATTGTTCTGGTGGGTTTTGGTTTTTCAGTGCTTCGGTTGAACTAGACTAGCCGGTCGGGTTTGGGATGGGAATTGGGGAGCGGGTGCACTACCCACCTAGCAGTGATCGCTTATACTACTTATAGATGAGGGTTGATGGATACATATGTGAGGTACATTTTGGTTGATGGAAATTTAATTGAAGAAAGCAACTTTGTAACCTATGTTAATGTAAATGCTAAGGAGAGGAAAGGCTAAACTCCAGAATGCTAAGACCAGACCACGCTATTGATTGGTTAGATAACAGCCACGCTCGCTTGCATATATGGAAGAACGCTGGGTTAAGTGCATCGGTCCCAAGAAATTCGAAGAAAGAGAAGCTGGTATGTGTGGTTCAGTGGTATCATCGCCAGTGCAAGATTAAAAAGAATGCTTGTTTTCCCCCCCAGTGCACGCTGTAAAATGAGTGTCCCCGCCAAATGCTGTGTTTCAATTCTGGACCTTCGTTTTTCTATCGGCGGATCCGGCCGGATCGAAAGACCGTCAAGTCAATGGACTCGACCGAGTCAGATCCGTCATCTACCTCGATGGTAGCCATCTTCGTTACGGAATGGTCACCGTCCCTAGTTGTTTGTGTTGGAACAGGTAACGGTTCAGGCGTTGGTATTATCTTCTCCTCCTGCACCACAGCCACGTGTGGTCGCTCTGCCTTGAGTCGGTGTACTTCTTTGGTGGCCAGGTCGAGCAAACTCTGAAGCTTCTGCTTCACCGTAACTAATTCTGTTGAACAGTCGCCCGCCCGGAGGAAATGGTAGGCGGCGTTTTCACACAGTCCATGGACGACTTCCAGCTGTTTCTCGGCGGTATCAAAGGGGGATGCCTGCGACGCGGCCGGGGCTCGGGACGCCGGGGGACCCTGTCTCCGAGCGTTACGGATGCTAGTCAGGAGTTCATCCTCCGTTGAGGTAGGGCTTGCAAGCGAGGCAGTAATTGGCGACATCCTTGAACCGCGACTCATCATAGCACTACGATACCCGGATGTGCGCAGCTGTGACATCTTTCCTTTGCGAATGTTGTTGCGGGCAGTCCCAATATTGCGGACCATTTCCTCCAAGGTCTTCTGTGTATGTCCATCATACTCAATGACAAGGTTGTGCCGTGTACTGACGAAGATGTCCCCATCACTCGAGTCCACCGAGGGTGCCTCGTCGGCTCCGCGTTTACGGGGATTCGAGTTCGGCTGATTTTGAGAGGTATCCGGAGTGGTGATTGCAGTTCCTTCTCGAGCTTCAGGGGCAGATGAGAGGGACGGGCTCTCGGTGTCGGTGTTGGCAAGTGTCGAATTTAAGTCATCCGTGCGAATGGAGCAAATAGAGCTGTTTCTGCGGCGACGGGTTCTCTGGGCAGCGTGTCGTTTGTAAGCATTGGCGTATTCGGCGTGTTTGGCGGCAGTGTGGATAGCTAGATTAGACAGTTGATCTATCCAAGTCGGTGCATTGTCCGACAGATAAGAAAATGCTCCCAGGGCGTCCATCTGTTCGCCGATGGTCATGGTGTGGGTTGGTATTTTGATTTGGAAAGGGGTGAAAAGTGCACTTCGGCCCTCGGATATGTACTTCCGAGTCCGAGGTCGATCTGGTAGGTTGTGGGACCGCGCGATAGTCCCCGGGTTTTAGAAGCTACCCTGCTGACCGGCCAGGAGGAGGATCAAAGGGGGCGGTACAATGGTAGGTCGTCTCGTCGTGAGATCGTTAGGAATGGCCGATAAAGGTGAGAAGATTGAGTATGGTGATGATGAAGTTGAGCCTGGGCGAGCTACTCTAATAAGACCCTTACAATGATGGCTCCATGGGTCAGGGACTAGTGCACGCGAAGGTATGTGGCACTAAATTAGCGGGCGGGAGATTTGAATTAAGCAAACAACAACATAAAAAAATGAATAAGAATAAATTTCCAGCGAGTTGAGTGGGTAAGAGTGAGAGCAGCTAAATGAGGGGAGGGGAAAGGGGGGAGGGGCGAGAAGAGAGGAGGGGATGCTGGAGAAAAGGACTCAGGGAAGAGAGAGACAGAAAAAAAGAGAGAGCAACAGCCAAAGAAAAAGAGAGTAAGAATGAAGACTGGTAGGTTTGGCGGGAAGAAGTTACAGAGGAAGCTAAAAGTGACGTCCCCGAAAAGTGAAGCCCGAAGCGTGGGTCTGTGAACTTAGCCGTAATCTTACCCGTACCAGCCAGTACATTCAGTGACACTCTACATTTCCATCCTTCCGGCCACTCGGACAATACGGAAGCTTCCTTCCCTTTCTCAATCACCATGTGATGCCTGGGAATTACTACTATTAGTGAGTATTACTACTGCAACTTTTCCAGTCACTTTCCTTCCAGGAACAATCGACTCCGAGATGGAATCACACCCATGTCCCCTGCAAGAGACGGACAAGCGGTGAACAGCCGCCAACGAAGTACCGCTACGGTTCCTTCCACTGCTTGCTTGGATGCACGAGAACTACGACTTTAGTTACTGATTCATTAATGGGGGCCGTTGACTTCCCTCCACTAAAGTCGCTGACTCGCATCTTCAGCCGCAATACTTGTCGAAAACGAAGTACCTTCTAGAAAACGAGACCCTCCATATGTTTGAGGATTTCTCGAAGCCTGACCGGTCATTAATCTCAAACAGGGGAAGTCTCACGATTCAATTGTACTGAGTAGCAACAAGACGCCTCGAAGTGGCAGCACGTGCCTCGGCAACCACAAGTGAGTTTGAAAAACCAGCATGCACCTTGTCCAACCGTTCCGCTCCTCCTCCTGCCTGGTGCCGATGACTGTCGAACAGGCAAGGAATCCATGAACGATGCAGCCAGCAGGGGAGATCCAAACGCAATGGTCGCCTTGTTTGATTTTGGTAACGGCGACTTTACCCAAGCGAGTCATGACACGTAACGGTCTATATGCACCTTGCGGCGGATGACGGCGGGGATGCGCTAGCATCCTCACTGTGCTGCTTATATCCGAACATTATACCTTCCCAGCTCCTCCCCTCATTTGGGACAAGTTTCAAGCCGACGATCAAAATCCACGTAGCTGTCGAGTTACCATGTCTTGCAGTCTATCATGTTTGACTGTATGGAAATGCCGATCGCCCCAAGTCAGGAAACCGGTAGCTGGTTGGCCCGGTGGCTTTTATGTTGTGTGATTTTTCGAAGAAGGAAGGGAGGTAACACCCCTGGCCGCGATGACATGTCCTTCGGTAATGCCTTGGTTGGTGAACATGCTGGTACGGTGTCGAGCACGAGACGTTAATGCTTATCGATCCGCCCACCGGTCACAACGCACGACATATTACTTCGGAAAATGTCCCGCAAGAGAGCATGCGGTCCAAACGATACCTTGCCAACTTTTTACGGATCACACAGCCTTTGCTGGACGCTTTCGGCTGTGCAGTGATTGATTGTTCTCTGGAACACAGCTTCGTCATGTGCAAGCCACCAATCTTATGCCGAGTAATTTCCGCTTCGCCGAACATTATTCGAATCATAGACCCCAATCAGCCACAAACTCGTTTCTGAGGTAATGGTCGAGCTCTCCCAAGACACCAAGTGAAACGAAATGAACGAACTCTATTGAACTGCAAAAGAATGCTTTTTACATGCTAACTGAGCTCAGCTGCTGAGCTGGTGGCGCCCGAGATTGGCTAACTGGGCGATCCCTTGTGCTTCAAGTAGAAGTCTTTCCAGGCATCCAAAGCCTGCTTGGCCTTCATCATGGCATCCATGGCTTGTGTCCACCTCTTTTCAGCCTCGTCGAGTCGCTGTTCCAATTGCTGACTCATGTACTGGTGTGTTACGATGTGCCCGGCAGCCGTCAGTAGGTTGGATAAGTTTGCAGGAGCTGCAGGCGCAGGAGCACTCCCTGAAGGACCGGCAACAGTTTGAGGGACATTTGAAGGACCAGCAATAGCTGCTTGACTCTTAGCAGGCCGACCCCGTTTCTTAGCTTGTATTGGGCCTGGAGCATCATCATCGGCGTCGGCATCGTCATCGGCACGCTTTCTCTTTTGTTTGCCCTTCGCCTTTTCAGAAAGCTGCTTCTGATCACCGTCGCCGTCATCGCCTTCATCATCATCATCGGCACGCTTCATTTTTTGTTTGCCCTTCGCCTTTTCAGAAAGCTTCTTCTGACCACCATCATCATCTTCCTCTTCCTCTTTCTCTTCTTCCTCCTCCCCCTCCCTCATATGCGGACATGGCTTTTTGGCGCGGCGACATGGTGAGCAGGCTGTTCTAGGTCTGCCACGCTTCGGCTGATATTGCAACAGTTAGTACAGCCATGGCGAAAGACAGCTTATTTCTCAGACAATGCGCAACAAACCTTTCCATTCTTCTTCGCAGCTGTCGGTGCAGCTACCTTTGCGGTCGATGGTCCGGCCACCGATTTAGCAGGTTGAGCAGCCTGCTTTCCAGTGGTGAGCACCTTCCCAGTCGATGGCCCAGCGGTTGCCTGTGCAGTTCCAGCGGTGGTAGATCTAGTCTGCCTCTTTTGGGCCGTTCCAGCACCGTTGGCACCGCTGTGTCCGGGTCCTGTATTTATGACTCGGGCCATGGTTCAACGAATGGTTGCGAAGGTAGGAATAAGTATTGTGGAGTTGGGATGTCGAGCTATAGTGATTGGAATAGTGAGGTGATAGTAGCTAGGTGACTGTGGGATTGCTGTCCATATCCGGTGCGAGTCCCAACCGCCAGTCTATATATCCCAAAGATAGAGCTACTCAAGCCTTCAGCATGAGGATAAGTACAATGATAGCTCATTGAATCGATCCGAGCACAAGGAGCTGAGACGAAAGTGATCTATATCCAGAACAACCTGAAGGTATAGCAGTCTAAACCCGACCGAGCTATATCGGGGCACAAGACAGGCCTTTGTTTGAACAAAGACAACAATGGTTTCAGCAATAGAGTCTTGAAAGAGGCATTGAACTTTTGCCCAATCCTTTTGAACCCGTTGCCGACACAAAGAACTAAAGCACCTCCCAGAAGACACTCACTCCCGAAACAGTAACCCGGAAATCAAGGCCACAGCTCAACCTCCTCCCAATTCTCAGTATCCCCATCCCTCACAACCGTCCACCTCTTACGAACAGCATCCGGCGCCTTGGAAAGATCCAACATCTCCACCTCTTCGGGCCGAATAACCACGACGCGGAAATTCCGTCTCGCAACAGGGTCCCTCAAGTCCTCAACCTTCTGCCCTATCTTCAGCTCCGAAGTCTCCGGGTGCTCCGACCGCGGCTGTCCCGGCGGCGGGTTCCTAAACGTGCCTGTAAATCCACCAGTAACCCATTAGCCCAACCCTTCAAACCTAAACCCCCCGCTTCCGGAAGCAAGAGAAAACGAACCTCGCATAGCCGGCGAATGACTCGCAAAATAAGTCGTCACCATCCTTTCCCAGTCCCCCTCAGCAAACGCCTCATCGTCCCCCCTAACCCCCTCCCAAGCCCTCTTCTGTTCCTCTTCCTTACCCTCCCCCCCAAAAACAAACGTTCCCCCTTTCACCCGCCACTGCACCTGCACCTCCTCCAACCAAAACACCCCCTCCACCCGCCCGCCACTAACCCCCAACTCGCCCACCTTCGCCATCCGTATATCCGTCGTGAACACGGGCATATCGCTCTCCAGCCCGGAAGAGATCCGGCCGATGCCCTGGGCGTCGAGCGCCGAGGCGGCGCTGGGGTGCAGGCTCAGCACCTCCGGGAAGAAGCCGCGCAGCTCGCAGGTGCGGGAGCGCGGGACGGGGAGGCCGGTGGTTGGGTGGTGGGTGACGGTGGAGAGGGTGAAGGATTTGCTTTTGCTGGAGGCTAGGTGGGATCTGAGGAGGGGGGACCAGGGTGCTGGTGCTTTTGCTTTTGCTTGGGACATTTGGGCGGTGGTGGTGGTGATGAGGGGTCGGTGGGGTTGGACTTGGACTTGGACTTGGAGGAGGCGGGTGAGGTGTTTGAGGCGGTGGTTTGGTGATGCCAGTTTGAGGTTACCGTTATTGGGCTGTTTATTTCGGAATGATTGTAAGGGTGTTGATTAAGGGGGGGATCGTAGGAGTAAGTCGGTGTGATTAATAGGAATGAATTCAGTGGGAATCAGGGAAATATGGGAGGTGATGACGTTTTGACTACAGGACGGATGTTGTCGGGGCCTATCTTCACGTGAAGATATCTAATCTGATTGTGATTGTGCTGGCCTGACAATGGAACTGTACTCAGCACACATCCATGTAGCAAAATCTTGGCTAAACAGTTGTTCTTTCGAGTACTCAAGCTTCAGCTGTATGATAGCCAACCCTACCCAGTCCCCAACCTCCTAACCACAAGATGTCCATCAAATCAACCACTTTATACAAGACTGCAAACAAAACCAACCAAGCCAAACCACACTCCATTGAAACGATATCCGTATACAATAAACCCACAAATAACAACAAAAGCCTCTCAAGACGAGCGGACTAAGTCTCCATCTCATCCCCACTATCCGCATAATCCACCGCACCGCCCGGTATCCGCCCCTCATTCAGCTCGCGCTCCAACCGCGTGATCTCCTGCAGACTCTTGGCCTCGCGGATCAGCTTCTCGACGCGCTTGCGCTCCCGGTCCGTCAACTTCACCCGCACCGCGCGGTCCCCGCCGCCGCCGCCGGCCCCGATCTGCTGCGCCGTGGCCGGCACGTCGAAGGTCCGCGACTTGACGCCCATGATCTTCGAGGCCAGCGCCGAGGGCTCCTCGGCCGTGCCGAACAGCTCCGTCGCCTTCTCGCGCTCCGCGTCCTTCACCTTCTGGTAGTCCAGGAACCGTAGGCTGGGAATGCGCCAGATGAGGTAGTGGCGGTAGTGCTGTGCGCGGCCAGACAATTAGCAACACCGTAAACGAGAGACTCCGAGAAACAACATGACCAGCGCCATCTCCGGGCCCAAAACCCAATCCCCTGAGCCACAACCTAAGGGAAACTAACCTCCTTCCTCGTCACCGGATTCTCCAACACCACCAAATGCGTCAACCCGGTCAACCCGCGCAACGGATCCAGATCCGCCAGCTCCGCCACCGCGTTCGCCGTCAGGTTCACGGCCGTCAGGTTCGGCACCGACGCCGCCAGTGTCGATTGGATCTGCTTGATGCGGTTCCGCGCCAGGAGGAGGGTGTGCAGCCGCGGGAAGAAGGGGAAGTTGCCCAGCGTGGTGATGTCGTTGTCCGTCAGGTCGATTGCATCTTGGTCCTACGGCCGAAAACGTCCCCGGTTAGCTAGGTCTTCACTTCTTGCACGCACTGTCTAACGCGGACAGTTTGCTTCTGAAGAGGGAGGGAGGCAAACTCACCTTGGCAATACCCAAGTTCTCAATCGCGGGAATCTTGTGCCCTACATACCACCAATCGCGCCAACAATTTCGATATCAATCCAGCTCCTTTAGACAAGATGTAGTATCTGACTTTTCAGATTTCCCGGGGGGATGGGGGAGTGTGGTTGATTTGGGGCTTCAAAACGCACCTCGGAGATCTAGCTCGCGGTCCTTGAGCGGGTTGATGTACGAGAGGGAATTTTGGATCAGTTCGACGGTCAATCGCATGGTGGCGGTGGATGTGTGGTCTCGGGTTTGAACTAGGGTATCATGCGCGTGAAAACACAAAGCAATGAATAAGAAAAATTGGAAGGATAACGGAATGAACCCGACAGCAAATCGCAAGCTTTTCGGTAGGTGACGACAGACAGGATGAGCGTCGGGAGCTCCGCTGCGACTGGCCCTGTGCGGGCTTCACGATCACTGAGATTTTGCCGGGGCGGTAAACAGATGACTCAGCTTTCGCGCCTCTTGCACGTGACATTCTTCTCTACAGTATCCATACCCAGATTCGAACGGTTTCATGAAAGTAAATGTTTGCACCTGGCATTGACTAAATCGGCTATGTCTAATACTTTGACAAATGGTTCAAACAGAGTCACTATGTACTCAAGAGCACGTGCTCCGACAATATCGTACCAAGAAGCAAGTCCGGAAATTACACGGCCAACACCAATCCAAGTCCTGGCCTGACAACGCGGAACACCAACACCTGGAAATGCAACACGGCGAATATAAACATAATCATACAGAAGGATCATTCATCTGTAAGAGGGGTCATGACTGGCGATTTATTGGGATGAGATCGAGAAGGGCTGCCAGCTCTGGACCGGCGACCATTCGTCGTCGGGCCCAGTGCCACCGGCGCCAGGTGATCCCTGCTCTCGGTCCTCACCACGAGACCATGTCGATCCATCGCCGAGACACCCGGACTCGGAGTGATACCGAGTCCAATAGTCCCTGAAGATGAATTGTCCAGCGCATATTTGAAAGTGGGTGTATTGCTACCGCTTCCCCAGCTCGATGCCCGCTTCGGTGCCATGAATTTTGTAGAGTCCGCTTCCGATGGACGTCCCCCATCGATGGAGCTGCGGCTGGACGCCGTCTCACCGAGATCATAGGCAGCAGCACCATCCTCAAGAACGCGTTCGTATGTGGGACTTCTCGGGCCGAAGAAAGGCAGCTTCCCGCCAAAGATTCTCCGTTTCTTGGGGTAGCTGGGGTGAGAAGGACCACCGCCGCCGAAGACGTTCTGAATCTTGTGATACATCTTGAGTCGGCGGCTGCGCCCGCAGAGGAAAAACGCAGCCATGACTATTATAAGCAGGAAGAGAATGAGACCAGGCACTCTGCGGGATGGGCTGCTGTCGAGCATGGCGTCGCGCCATGATCCGTTGTGTGCGCCTTCAGGATCGGGCAGCAGCTCGGCACTCGGATATTGAAAATCGCTAGGGACCCCGGCAACATTGCTGCCGAAGCCTACCGGGAGTGCCTCTTGAGCTTCGATGGGAATCTGCGAGGATGCATACAGAACCATCTTTCCGAGAGTCCAGCTCACTTCCGTGTCTTGAATCTTGTCGGCAGCCTGAAAAGAGTCCAGAAAACCTTTGCTCTGACCATGGGACAACACTTCCTTGGTCCCGTTGTGGTTTGAGCTTTTCATTTCGTCCAATCCTACACGGGGGATCCCAATCCCGTCATGCAATACATTGATGATCCATGATGCCTTGAAGCAAACCTCGGAGGCTGATTCCCGATCGACCTTCTTGCCCCATTGGTGGCTCTGAAGTCCAGCCTCAATGCTCGCCCAGTCTTGAGAGCAGAAGGACTGCACGCGATCCTGGTAGGTGTGGAAGTCGTAGGCTTTGTCCTTGTGGCCCATCTCAAAGATTTCGTGAGTCGTATGCCAGTACTCGCTGATCCCGACAAAGTGGTTTACATCGAAGTCAATGGCTGGTACATGCACACCACGGAGGAGACATGGCTGATCCGGACAAGGCGCATCTTTGTCCAGCAGAGGATATGTTTGACGCAAGCACTCGTCAAACTTTCCAGTCCCCAGTAGATGGATGCCGTCGTCTTTCGGGGCAAGTGGCTTTCCATCGGTAGTCGTACGCAATCCTGCGGGTAAACAGGGATCCGGGAGCTCGATGACTCCTCCAACAGCACTGGCCGCCTGCAGAGACTCGACAAAGCGCCTCCGAGCCTCATGCACCCCAAACTCCAGCCATGAAGTGACGAAAACCCTGTGTTCCTGATCCGATCCGTCGATGTTGCGCAGCCGCAGTAGCGTCAGGTCGTTCGCGTGCTTCTCGCTCTCGGTCGCGTTGGGCGCGAATGCGATCTGTGCTGATGCGCCACCCATGTCCAAGAACCCATACGTGTGGTGACCCTTCCCGTGATCATGAGACCCTGGCGAATCGAAGCTTCCGAGGAGATAGTTCGTGGCAATCCAACCGTACAACCCCTCCGTCACACCGGGGATAACCTGGATGTGAACGTCGCAGTCGGGAAGCAAGAAATCCGAGTTCGCGCCGACGTATGAGCAAATCTGCTCCAGCAGGACTTTCCGTTCGACATCGCCTAGCAGACGCATACCGGCAGTGGCAAGGAGAAAGACCGGGGTGTCTTGGATGGCATCATCGGGTACGATTTCACGGGCATGTTCGAGAAGTTCCGCAAGATGTTCGTGTCCCACATCTTCTGGTTTGTGGGCGAAAGAAGATACTCCTATGAGCGATGAGTGTTAATCTGGGGTTCAAATTGCAAGCATCCCTGACATCCTGGAAGTCGTACCGGGGTGAATTTTCTTGGTCCAGTGGGATTTTGTTTTGATCTCCGGGAGAGACTTGAGCTTATCTCCATCAGCCTCTTTGCGAGCGATGGCGTTGTCTAACCATCGATAGACATGAACTCGAGTCCCCTGTCGAGGCATTAGCGAAAGTAATCTTTATTGAGCCCACCGGGATCCAACATACAGACGAGCCTGCGTCCAGGACGACTCCATAGCGCCCTATGAGACCCTGTATTAGCACCCTGAAAACCCACTTCCGGCGGGGAAATACGACCGGCAACTTACATTTGCCCATGGGGATCGCGACGGTGGTATTAAGATTAGTATTGTAGATGAGTGAACGGTCCGAGCCGCATGACCACCTTGGAGCCAGCGACAAGCGGGAGAATAGCGATTGTTGTCAGCAGTCGAAGGGTGTGCAAAGCAAGGTGTGGATGCTGTGATCGCAAAAGGTACGGAAGGCGGGCGGGGAGCCGGTCGCAGATAAGAGAGATGCGACAGTCGACGGGGGGAACGGGGACAAACGAATGGCTCTTGCTGCGAGGAAGCAAGATGAAGTAGAAAGTCAAAGGAAGTTGAGAACCAGAGATGCAATCCGAAGGTAAGAGTTAGAGGTGGAAATGGACGGAACGAGAGGAGTGTAAAGGGAGAAATGCGGAGTGGGGAGGTGAAGAATGGCAGGAGGAGGAGGAGGAGGAGTCCGAAAGGGTGATGATTTAGTTTGGAGAGGGAGAACGAAGGGACAACGGCCAAAAAGGTAAAAGGCAAAAAGGAAAAGTGACTTTTCTTGACCGAGAGAGTTTAGTGGATGAGGTGCAGTGCGATAAGACGGGAACGGATGCAGGAGGAAGCCTCCAAGCCTATCCGGGAATGGTCGGGAAGTGGCCAGACTTGCGTATACCAAAGGCAGATAATAGCCTGCACCACGTTTCCCTCCCAACCTTAACCTGAAGGCAGTTCGTATTGAGCACCGTTTGATGAGGTAAATTGTTAATTATAGATCGATGATGAGATAGACTCTCTCTGATTGATGATCTGGACCAGTAGATGCGTTCTTCATCTTCACCCTCACCTAGATAATGGCAATCTATTAAGTAGTATCTTCGGGAGATTGAGTGAAAGGGTCTCGGCCAGCCTGCCTGCTGGTCCAAGAATGCAGTTAATCAAACGAATCCAATCAATTGTGAAAATACCCCGGCCGGGGTTGACGTAAGCTCTGCACGCCTTGTTCCACCGCCTGGGCCGGGGATTGGTTGCTTGCCCATCCACTTCTATTTACTGCCTTCCACACTTGCCCTCCAGGCTGCCCCTCTCCCCACTGACAAGTCTCAGAGTCGGAGGTTCTCTCCCGTATCAACTCCATCTTCACCTCAATTGGACGCCTGACACCAACCAGCCATCTCTTTATTCTGGAGACCACCAAGGGACGTCGGATGTATCCGACCATCCATGGCTATCTGGTGACGATGACGATATGTCCGGATTTAGCTCCGGAGCTCCACCGTACCCTGCCAGGCTGTTGTCGCTCGACGGTGGTGATATGGCATCATTCCGCTTATCCGGCCCGAGCTTGACATCTCACGCCCGGCTTACAATCAACGTTGTCAGAACAGCAACTCCCAATGATACCCTGCAACCATGAATCTCGTTGTGCAACCCATGCAATAATGCGATAAGGTGGACGATCGGAGGCCGCGCGTCTAAATAATCTACCACAGTATTGCTGCTGCTGAATCTATCGATTTTCCGCAGTTACAGGCATGGAGATCGGCAAACGTTCCGAAATCAAGTTCTTGCACTCAAACACAAAAATACACAATACACACTGCACACTGCACATTGCAGCAAGTCTATACCCCGCTCCCCTTCACCTGGCACTCCTCCTTCGTGATGGATCCGGATGAATCCTGCGACACCCCGATCAAGGTAGGACTAGTACTTCCTTGAGTGATCGACCAGTCCCCGATTTGCTCGTCGAAGAACTCGGTCTGGTCCAACCCTAACAACTCGGCTTCCTCACTGACCCGAAGGTTCATGCCCGGGATGTACTTGAGGATCAGCAGCAGAGCGCTGGTCACCACGAACGAATAGCTGGAGATGGCGCAGATCTCCGCGATTTGTTTTCCAACTTGCACTCCGTTTCCATCGATCGCTCCGGGCGCCAGACTGCTGCCATCCAAGGCTGAAATCTTCTGGCTGGCGAACAACCCTGTCAGAAATGCACCCACCATTCCACCAATGCCATGGAGTTTGAAAACATCCAGGCCTTCGTCGACACCGATCCACTCGTTCACGTTCTGAAGAAGGGAACAGACAACCGCGGTGATGAATCCAATGCACGCAGCGAGCCAGAACGACACGCAGCCGGCAGCTGGGGTGATTCCGACCAACCCGGCGATCGCACCTTCACAAGCACCAACTATAGAGAACTTTCCGCGATGCTTGATCATATCCACCAATACCCAGCCGAGGATACCTGTACATCCGGCCGTGTTGGTGTTGAAGACAGCCACCATGGCACGCATGCTCGCATTGAGACTTGAACCGCCCTGCGTTCCTCGAATATTAGACCATATGCACAACACTAGACCATGCGTGCCACATACATTGAAACCAAGCCAGCCAGTCCAAATCAAGACGGTTCCCAGAAAGATGAGTGTAGTGTTGTGAGGTTTGCGGATAGAAGGTGCTCCGTAATCCCTCCTTTTGCCGAGAATCAAAGCATAGGCTAAGGCCGAGACACCGGAAGCGATATGCACCGGACCGCCACCCGCAAAGTCAATGGCGGGAAGATTGTACAGCCATCCGTTACTGCTCCAGGTCCAGCGAGCCAACGGGCAGTAGACGACCGTAGCCCACCAGAAGCTGAAGATGAGCGAAGGGAGGATAGCGCCTCTCTCAAAAGTGCCACCAACAACGATCATCACCTGTGGCTCTTAGCACTGACTATGCGGAGGCGGACTGGGACGGGAGTCTTACTGTGCATGCGCAAAAGAGCAGTTGGAACAGGCAAAACACCACTTCTGGCAGGACGGCCGAGCCAGGCGAGGGGGCTACAAGGACCTCCATCAAGCCGAAATTTTTCAGCGTGCCAATGAATGGGCCTCCATCTCTCGAATAGGCCAACGAGTACCCCCAAAATAGCCATTGAAAGGTTGAGCTGCATGAGAATCAGCACGGGGGGTAACGAATAATCACATAGCATCTGCAGCGGGAGCGAACTCACACCGCAAGAACCATGAAAGCCTGGAACAGCAAGGCCATCGCAGACTTCCTCCGCGTCAAACCACTATACAACAAGCCGATCCCCGGCAGAATCATGAACACGATAAAGGTGCACGCGACGATGTAGACATAATTATACTCGTAACCCACAAACTGGGCGTTGACATCCACCGTGAGCGGGTCGCCGCCCTCGGGCATTGAGGCATTATAGACCGGCTGTTCGGGAGAAAGATGATCAGTTTTGACATCGAGCAACAGCAAAACATGCTTAGGACCCCCCACTTACCGCAGCCATGTTGGACAGATTATACCAAGATTGTGAATCAGGGAGTATATCCCACCACGTCCGGACCGATTCTGGTTTCGCTGGCAAGGAAAAGACACCCCCCACGGTATATATAGTTCCCCCCCCCCCCTGCCCCTCGCTCCAAGCACTCTATATGTACTGTCCGAACCTTACATTTTCTTGGCCTGACTCAATCCTATTCACCTTTCGCGAGGCTCCACAGTTTCTCCATTCCGATCGTGGGAATCCATGCCAAGCAGGATCCTTATCAATATCCCACTGGAAGCAGCAGAATGGGCTCCCGCAAGCACCCAGCCCTATTGTATACCCTTGGCGCAGCGCAATTCCCCCCATCGCCACCAGTGCAGCGTGATTGATATGACTGTAATCGTCCATGGGCCAGATGATATCACAATGCCAAGACCAGGGATCGCCTGTATACCGAACTGATAAGGTATGCGGATCCACGAGCTATCGGGCTATGGTTGAATCGATTGGATCCCAGATGGTGACCCCGGATCAGTGCGCCTTCTGGGGCTTAGTGCATTGGATAGATTGATGTAGGGCCATGCGGTGATAAGGATCTTGCGTGGCAGGGTATCAAGACGGGATGATTGGCGAGAGATAACAGCTTCTTGGGAGAGATAGGGTTGGTTGGGGTGGAACGCCACAGCGGTGGATTATTGTCTGGAAGGATCCAAGAGGAGATGGTAGGGATGATATATAGTCGCTGAATGGTGGTGTGATATTGTCTGGTTGGGGGTTGGGCTAAGGGTGGTTGAATGGGTGCATTAGAGGGTGTACTGCTAGCACCGATGAACTAACTATGTACTGAATCAGACGTGGGCTGAAGTGCCTTGCCACGCTTTGCGATATATTGTACTGCACTCCCAGAGCGACGATAAGGTGAGGCTGTTCAGATATCATCCGCTTCTGTTAGCCTACATGACGATCAACACCTGCAGCTTCGAGCTTCGACAACACCCCAGCACCGTGTCATTCTACCAAAGGCCAGGAAAGAAAGCAGAAAGTCTAGTCCGATACAATTTTTCCTTACCACCAATTCGTCCTACATTGACCCTTCTTAATCCCCACCCTCTCAACCCAAACCTCTACCACCAACCCCAGACCCCTACGCCCACAACAATAAGTATCTTCGCAAACATCCCACATCTATTTTGACCCCGGACCATGGAACCAAGTCCTCACCATCTCCACACTGAGCACAGAGGCCCCTCAACCCTAGTGCCAATCGGCGTCCCCATCTCATGAACCTCGCCCCTCACAGCCCAACAACCCACAGTACACCCCCCCAAAACCCGTATACCCAGACCTCCTCACCTACACACCAAGCATCCATAACCCAGACCAAGATCCACCCGCGCCGAGCGCGACACCACCCGAAGCCGAATATCACCTCTATCAAAGATAAAACCATAGCAGAGCACATTACTCACAGCGCCACACCATCCGCACCACACCACACCATCTTCCTCCGCGAAAACCAACACTCATCCCCCCAAACCGGTCACTATCCAACATACGCCCCCTTCCCCCTCCGCGAATCCCAATCCCCAGCGAACAAGAGTCTATCAATCCCTAGCCTTGCGGACAATACGCTCTACTCTAACAAAACCCCACTCATGGAGAGGAATATCCTGATTCCTCTCAGCCAAAAGTCAAGCTTCATGCCGCTTGCCGCTTGCTCTGGGCCATCCAGAAGAGATGGTTCCGGCAGCGAGACGATGCATGATGAAGAGGTTGGACGCGGATGCTTGAGTGCCTCCAGTGAACTAACACGAACCCTCGAGCTGCGCTGTTTTTATCCGCGGTTAGGTTGAAGGTGACTATCTGCATCGGTCAAGAAAAAAAAAAAAAAAAAAAAGGTCCAGATGCGGGGGTTGAGATGAGAGGAGAGGAGATGACCGCGACGAGAACCTGGGGATGGATGGGTTTAACCACAGATCGACCGGAAACAGGATTACAGCTCAAGTGAAGTGGAGAGTGGGGTATCTTGCGGTGCGGTTACAGGGTTGAGCCCATCCCAGTCTGTGAGCGAGACCCGGCCAAATTACAGATACAGTACACTACACTGAACCGGGACAAGGTTTATGTGGCCACGGGTAGGTTCCTAACCACCGGTCTGGCCGGTCTCCGGCAGATGGTATGTTAATGCACGGTGAAGTACTCTTTGGTATTAGAATTATTTCTCGCTGCTCATCTGGAATGGCAGACCAGAATCAGACACTCATATCTACGGCTAATCAGCCAGAACACGCAACTGCCACCCTACACCTTACAGCACGAATCCCCACATATTCGATCCGTCATTCTTGCACCATGTGGGCCAGTGGGTCAGAAGATAGCCATGACACAGCGCGCGGGGGTGCACACGGTGGGGGTTCCCAAACCATGGTTGAACCGAACTAAGCGCTGCCGGGCCGGCCGGATCACCATGTCCCCGTTAAACCTGCTCAGCCCCGTGAGGAATATTATTATGTTCCTGGACCGGGTACCGTTCACTCGTCGGGGAGTGCGCGCGCCCGAGCGTGCTGGCACCGGAGAGCATCGAGGGCCGATGCATCGAGGAATCCCACGAGCCGGGGCCCAGCTTCGCCTCCCACTCGTTGAAGTCCTGGCCCGGGTTGACGGACTGGTACTGGAACAGCTGGAGGAGGGCAAAAAACCCGCACGCCAGCAGGCTGCCCAGCAGGGGTCCCACCCAGTAGATCCAGTGGTAGCCGGGGAAGCTACGGTTGATGACATCAGGGCCGAGGGAGCGCGCCGGATTGAGGGAGCCGCCGGTGTAGTAGTCCCCTAGTTTGATTGACAAGCAAAGCAAGGTTAATCAATGCTTTTGTGCTTGATTGATTGAGTTTTTGACGAGACAGAAGAGAAGGAGGAACAAACTCACCAACCAGCTCCGTCACAAAGAAGACAAGCCCAATCCCCACCGGGGCCAAGAAGGTGGATTTGTGCTTGACCACGGCCAGCATGATGATCACGAAAACCAACTGGGCCGTCAGGAAGACCTCGATGAACAGACCCTGCGAGATCGAGGCGCCTCCGCCCAATCGGGTGGCCACGTTCAGCGAGCCGGGGAACAAGGCGCTGACTACCCCCGCAGACGCGATGCCGCCCACAAGCTGGGCTACAAAGACCGTCGCCGCCCGGAACGGCTTCAGGCCGCCTACCAGGTAGAGTGCCAGAGTGACCTGTGTGCAACGACGGGTCTCAGTCAACGGAGCTCTCCCTGATTCGCCAGATCGCCAAGACCTTGGGCCAGATTGTGCGTAGGGATGATGGAACATACCGCAGGATTGAACAATCCTCCTGTCACCCGGTAGAAGGCCCACACATTGACCATGAGCGAGAACCCAAAGCACAGCGCCGAGTAGAGCAGATTGGACGTGTTCGGGAGTGCGCCGTCGGCCGGCTTAGGGGTGTTGGCGACCTGCGTGCCCGCGAAGGAGAAGAACAGGAATAAAAACGTCCCCACGAATTCACCCAACCCGGCGACGAGATTGTTCCGCGCAGTGTCGGCCAGGTGCAGCATCGGCAGCTGATTGCGAGTGGGCGCAGCAGGGTCCGACGTCTCATGATTAGGAGAGGCGTCGGCCTTCTTTCGAGACCCAGACACCCATTGAGGCATTCTCATATTCACAAATAGGAAAACTTTCGAGGTCGGGGCGATGCAGTTAGCGTTAGCGTTCAAGGAAGAAAAGCAGGTTGTGCTATGTGCAATTGTAGGCTGCAACAATCTTTCATAGAGAGGACGCCCCGTAGCTTTATAAGGTTCAAGCGACAGAGCATGAAGCTGCAAGCTCTCCCTCCCCCCCGGCCCCCCACACACCTCAAAACCCAGCTTTCGTCGACGTTACAGAGGCGTCATGACTTGTTACGCAGAAAAAGTCGCCGACCGAAACCGAACGGAAGAGGTATAGTAGCCAGGGTGAAGTCCATCATACACGAGTCGGTGGCCGAGTACGCGCGTAGTACCCAGACGAATGAGGGGGCAGGTGGTGGAAGATTTCCATGGCTGAGGTCGGAGGACAAACAAAGAAGATCTGGACCCTTCAACCTTTCAACGCTGGTGTAGTCATCATGGATGGCTATGGGGTGATTCCCGGTCGACTCCAATTCCCCTCAGGCTTCGCCGGTCTGAAAACGGACCCAGTGCATGCAATGCTGTGATGCTCGGGCACTCATCTCCACAATTAGATCAATTGTCACATCGCAATTCAGGCCGGAGTTCTGTTGTTTGGACATGCGGGATGAGTCAGCTAATCAGGTGATGAAAGCCGAAGTTTGCTGCAAAGAGTCGTCGACATTTATATGCTGGACGGGTTTGATCAGGAGAAAACAATATCTTCAAGATTGGTATTTATTAAAGTTCAAAGTGGTAAGTTATCATGAAATGGCATCGCTACCCATGTCTGGCCGCATCGCTGACCAGTGACCGAGAAGCAAGTTCAGAACTTGATCGGATATTTTCACCTCCGCCGGAGACCAAATATGGACAAAGAAACACAATTTCCCGAGGATCAAGCATCCAGAGCTACCTCGAGGAGTTTTCCGAAATTGGGCGATCCGAGGCCCGTCACAGGATCCCATCCTGCCGTGGCATTCCAACTGGCGAACGGTACAACGGGACTGCCGTTGGGCGTGCCGCCGAATCGATTACGTCCATCACAACCTAAACTGCCTCCCTGAGTGATATCATTGAAACCCTCTCCCTCCACGGCAGCGCTGTAGAGCCATGGGTTCAAGAAGCCGAGGACGGGTGATCCCGCCCGCAGTCTGGCATCGTTCAAGAGAGCAACAAGGCCGGCAAAGGTGGGTGCCGAACAACTGGTGCCATCAAATTGCCCGAGGGCACCCTTATCGTAGACTGCATAGTTGGTACCCTGGGTGGCAACGTCGGGGAAAGCGCGACCCGATCCGTTGAAGAGGCCGGCGAACTTCGGTCCCAGGTTGGTGAGGTAGTCGTTCACGGCTTCGGATTGGTAGGAGGGTTGAGCCCAGTAGTCAGAGAAGCCGCCAGAGGAGAAGTAGACAGCTTTTTCGGGGGAAGTCAGCGTAGTGGCACCGACCGAGGTGACCCAGGGGCAGGCCGCAGGGAATTGAGGGGGGAAGTGCGTGCGGTTAGTGCCGTCGTTTGTCACGCAGGCAGCCCCAACACCCGAGTCGCCGGAGGAGAAGATTACGGAGACGCCACGGCTACCGAGCTGGGCGATGAGGTTACAGACACTCAAGGCGTATGACTTGGGCACTGTCTATAGTGATGGTTAACTTCGAGCAAGGCCAAACCACGAAAATTGAAGAAAGGCGCGAAATGCGACCCATAGGATGACACAGGATTAGGAGTTCGTACCTGCTCATCTTCGCCATATGAGGTCGAGATAACCTGAGGAAGCTCTACGTCGGAGAGTTTGAGAACGTTTTGGAAAAGTTCCAGGTACGGCTCGTTGCTATTGTCGTTCGGGTCAGGCGAGCTAAGGTCCGGAACAAGCTGGCCTCGGCCGCCGGTGCTGTACTCAGTCACAGGGAGTGGAGAGCTCATGCCAACGATGTATTGCAGGTCGAGGTTGGCTTCGCCGCTGTCCTTGGTTGACTTCTGGTCGTCCAGGCCGCCATTGAATTTGACCACGGTAAAGTTCTGACTAACCGCAGAGGGAGCAAGTCTCTGTTCGAACTTGACGAGATCGTCATATCGAGCATACTCTTCCAGATAGCTCGCGAATGCGACCTTACTGCCAGACTTAGCATCGGCCTGGTAGTCTCCCACGTTGTAAAGGTCCTTAAGGCAGTGAGGTGTGATCACCGAATCACATTGCGAGGTGTTCTGAGCGCGCACGGCGGACGCCAGCGACTTCTCGTCAACGTGCTTGGGCTTGCTACGCATTGTGGCTCTGTTGGGCTTGAGTTGGCCGAAGCGAGTGGTCGGTTGAATCATGTTCACATGCGGGACCACTGAGTCAGGGATGGAGTAGGCCAGGGTGCGCAGTCGTCGGATGTCCGTGTTCTCGTTGACATACCATTTAAAGTCGGCATCGAGTAAGGAATTAGCGTCGGCCACGGTAGTGCGGAAGTTGATCCAATCGGCATCCTGCTCGATGTCGCTAACTCCCGCCGACTCAAGCCACTCCCGAACTGACAAGACGGCTTCGTCGGTAGGCATAAGCATCCGCTTCATCTCATCGTGGGTCCGGAAATGTCTTCCATAGTTGGCGTGTCCGGGTGTAGACATGTCCAAGAGTGCCTGCTCGAACCCAGCCAGATCGTGCTGCGAGAGAGCAATCTTGAGGCGCAGAGATTCATGCCCGCTGGGATCACCAGAGAGTTTCCAGCCTACATCAGGGAGTCATAGTGAGTTTGAGATCGAATAGTGAAAGCCTTGCTTTGCGGTCGCTGCTCGCCGTGTTTGTAACGGTAAATGGGAGTCGCTTACCTTGGGGAACTCCAGCTAGTTTCTCGAAGACCTCGGCTGCTCCGAGAGACGGAAGCACCGCAAGGGCTGCGAGTGATAGGGCTGCGCCATTGCTTAGTAGCGAGGGCAGCATTGTGAAGAGTAAAAGAAGGATTAAGAAAGACGAGGTCCAGGTGAAATCAACAGGGAAGGGAGGTAGATGAGGTGTATTTATCTGACAGCCAGTTGTGCAACGGAGCGGAGAGGAGCTGCATCTCGCGTGATAGCCTCGGAGAGAGGGGGAATGTCTGGGGTCCTTTCACCAGTCGGGATGCAATTGAGTCCAGTGATGCCTGGATGTGCATGCCGATTTCCCCCATTTGGGAAGGTGATTGGCTCCTCCCGGTGGATCTGAAGGTCAATCGAAGCATGTTTTCAGGACGGACACCGTCGGACAGGCGAAGCGAGAACTCAAGAAGAAAAGGGAGACAAGTCAAGGCTTAAGGCTTGGGGGGCTTGGGATGGCTTGGAGATTGGGAGGATTTGGGGAAGATCGTCAGGGAGGAAAGTCAGGAATGAACGCTGATTTGTTTGTTTGTTTGTTTCCACCGCACTTGCCAAGCCTCAGGCACCCACCATCCGCCGCCGCTCCCCCCTTCTGTTCCACTCTCCAATGTAACCTCATGATTCTGAGTGATTAATGTGAATAGGAAACTGAGAGGAAAGAGGGGGAGGTGAGGGACTCTCCTCGGAGGATAATAGTAGCCACCACGGTCGGACAAACGAGTATGGATGAAGAATTGCCGGCTGTACGACTCTGAGTAACTGCTGCGCTGGAAGTGCTGCCAAGAGATTTATATTTGGGGACCGCCAATTACAATCGGGGATCTACAAACTCCACCACCGTCAGGGGATGGAAATCTCGCTTCAGGCAGTGTTGCAATTGCTGGTGCCACTATTATCTGATGCTTCCAAATCAAGAAGCCATCGCTAACCAATGCTACCATTATTATATGTACAACAGCCAAGCCATTATTGTAATCAAGCTGACCGAGATGATGTCAATTAGTCAATTACAAGGTTGGCCCTGGAAAGTGCAGCAAGGGGCACGCGGGGAGATCAAAGGGATGGAATCCTGAACACGAGGGATGATACTGATTCAGATAAAAGTCCATTGTTGACAAGGCAAGCGCCAGGTACAGTTTTGTACACTTTGCGTCAGTTTTAGACCTTCATCCTATCACGAGACCTATTGACCCTGGGTGAGTGCTTCGCTAGACAAGGCCACAGTTGCTCGGAAAAAAAGTTTCCCTCCAATGTCTATGCGATGTTTGTGATCTCCATGACAGAACAGATCCTATGCAGAATATCAATATGTAAGGCTCGTTGCCCGAGGACCCAGCCTCAAGCCTATCTGGGGCTGCCCCAGCCAAGCATCTCTCCCCTTATCTCATTGCTTCCGGCCCCCATCTTCTGGCCTCTTCCCAAGGACTGCGTGTATTTCCGCTAACTTCTTCTCGAGCTCCTTTAGGTGTGCGTCACGATCGGTGGGCCTGTCATGGAGCAGAAGGTATGGATCCTCGGAGGCCGGAGATTCCAGGTACCGCCGGAGCATCTCCTCGTTCCTAGTCTTCTGTGATAGTGAAGCACTAGGGTCATCGCCTGTAGTCGCCATCGACGGATCAGAATGAATGGAGGGAGACGTTGACTTGCTAGTACTGGAGAGGTGCATGGATTGTGGGTCAACGAATAACCCCCCCGGCGTGTGCAGTATCGCTGAACCACGAGGGCAAGACAGGAGCTTACTCAGGCATACTGAACCGTTCCAGTCCCGCCAGGCGCTTCCACGACAGGAAGACTATAAAGACAATATATACTTGCACAGCAGATTTCCGTGTACTTCTCGCTGGACAACGGCGATAGCTCTGCAGTCTTTTGATGAAGACTTCCGGTGCTTGAGGGAAAGTAGCAGAATCCAGATGGTGCTGCATTGCGACAAGAGACGCCTGCCCAGCTTCTCATCCTCCTCCCAATATATCCATGTCAATAAAGACCATCTGAAAGACAATGGTGAGAAAGAGTCAAAGCTGGGATATTCGACAAGGGCTCAATCAGCCTCACAACGACCATTGTAGAGGTCTAGATGGAAAAACAAATCATCCCAGAGACAAGCGCGCAGTCTGTGAGAAGAGCAGGCAGCAGCCGTGTCGCGAAGAGGTGACGAGAGTGGTAGACAACAAGTACTGTGTGCTTGCGATAGTGCGCTCGCCTGCACGTCACCAAATTCACATCACTGCTGAAGTTCGCACATCTCTGAAGCCTGCGATGCTTCGCGGTCGAACCTCATGCACGATGCGAAGCTCAGACAGCCCGGGTCGTTGTGGAAATGACTATGGCGGGTCTAGACCCTCACCAGTTGAAGGCAGCGTGATTGTGATGCGAGGCAGACGAATAGGTGACATAGCCGCGGTCCTGGGGATCTGTGTTCGGGGTTGGTGGTGCGCAGATTGTGCATATTAAGAGGGTAATGGGAAGAGAAAAACAAAACAAGCCGAATCGTCTAGAACTTGGAGATGGTCTAGATTCGGGAAGAGAAATCTGGACCGGTCGGAGTTTGTGGAAGAGGTGGGGGGTTCTGTCAGGATCGGGGAACTGTTGAGTTACTAGTCATCCAGTCAGACACGCCAACTTAAGGTAAGGCTGGGTGGGAGGGGAACGGAACGGGAACGGGAGTGGGAGTGGGAGAGGGTAAAATCGATGGGATGGACGGATGAATCATGAATGGGTTGGGTTGGCGGTGTGACCGGATGGTTTATTACCCCATCCGGGCCCAACAACAATACCGATCACATGAAATCTACTGAGATGCAGAAAGTACTTTTAACAAAAAGCACAAGATATGTAGATCAAAGAGGGAGGATGAGATTAATTCTTAATGACTTTTATCCCGGGTATATCAAGACTCCGTCCAAACCAAGCGGTTGTTCCATATTCGCCATCCACGACAGTAGAGGGGTCTCAGACCCAAGATAAAAAAAAAAAAAAAAAAAAAAGGCTTATCAACACAAAAGAAAAAGATCATAATATATTATACAAGAGATTCGTGACGGTCATAGCAGAGGAGAAAGCCTCACGGGTGAGAAAGAAGAATTAGGCGTGAAAGGCTTCAGCTCCCTTGTTGTGTCGCCACATCCCATTAGGGACCACGTTCTGTTTCATCATGGCCAGCTCCTTCTGGAGGGCCTTGTTCTCCTCCTGCAGTTCTTGCATAAAGGCAATCGCATTGGTGAGAATCTCGGACTTCTTCAGCGACGCTGATCCACCCTTGGTCGGCTTCTGGATGCCCCCGCTCATGGCCTTCTCCAGGGCAACGAACTTGGCATTCATGTTGGTGCGGTACCGCTTCTCAATGATGTTATGTGCGGCCCGCTTGGCGGCGTTGCGGCCCGTGGCCGTGTTAGCCTGGCCTGTGCTGGCATTGGAATCCCCAGACATACTGCGTGTCGTTTTGCGGGTGGTGGTGACCGGGGATGAGGGGGCGGGGAGAGGAGACACGCTGGCAGTGGGGTAGTCCTGCGGTCTAATTTCTGGACTAGATGACCATCTCGTCACCAATTCGTCACGGGCCTTCTGTTGCTGGGTTGCAGTTGCAGTCTTGCGGCGGCTGGCACTCTTCACAGATCTCGATGCAGGCTTGGGCAACTCCATGGGCAGGGAGTCCAGAGGAGAGACACGGCAGGTGGGAGACCACGACTGATCATCACTTTCGAGGTCCTATCAATGCGATGTTAGTCTCGTAGACTCGTGAGAATTTCGCCGTCGATTAACATACCGAAGAAAGAGAGCCGCAGGAGGCAGCATCTTCGCCAGAGTGGTTGGAGATAGTGAAGCCACTGATGTCGGGAGGCGGAGCGAAGAAGTCGGTGGGAAAGTCCTTGGGATCCAGGGTCATCATGTCATTGGACATCTCCAGAGGGAAAGACTCGGGAATCATGGTGTTTAAGGAGAACAGATCAATAGCGCTATCGTAGTTCCAGTTGGCCGTCAATGGGTCGGGACCCTTGGAGAACGAGTCGTGGGGACGAGAAAGTGGACTTGGTTGACTCAAGAACATCCGTTCGTCCTCCGGTAATGTAAAAGTTTCGGGTCTGGTGTATGCCATTGTTTGTTGCTGGTGTGTCTTCGTGGAGATTGGGAAGACAGGTGATTGCGAGGTAGATCGGTGTAGGTAGTCGACGAGGATAGAACAGATATCAAAGTCGAGTGGCAAAGAGTTGCAGATTGGATTGTAGTATGTAGGAAGCTTCTGAATATAGAACCATGGATCTGAAGGATCATGAACTGAGAGGCGCTCGGGGAGGGGCTCTATATAAAGGCAGATGAGAATTTCAGGAGAAGCCGGTATTGGAAACCGATCCCTAGACCAACCGAAGCCAATGATGTAATGGCAGGTAAAAAGAACCACAACAATTGGCAAAAAAAAAAATTATATTCCCGGAAAAAGAAATTTAATATTAATCAGGATGAAGAAAAGAGAGGGGAAGAGAAAAAAAAAAAAGACGAGGCAGAGAACGCAGTGACCAGTCCTGTCAAACCGATTATTGCACAGGGCCGGTGAAGCACAGCCGAGATCACCCCAGCCGGATGCAGAGCATCCATTCTTCCAGACTGACTGACGGACTGACTGACTGACTTACTTGACTAGGTTGATGAGGGAATGACTGACTTCGACTCGGCCGGCTCCGAAAGACAGCCGTCCGTCGGATCATCCATTGAGAAGCAGGGCAAAGTTCAGCAGTACTCAGTCGGCAGTGATTTTCCCATAGTCTATTGAGGTCACTGGTACCGACAACCCTGTGACGGACCTGGCAGACAGCGACGGCAATGGCCGCCGTCGCACTGAGACGGGAGGCAAACAACTCAGGGCTATCCTTACTACACTACTTTGTACTCCGGAGTACTAGGTGACTTTACCTCACCAGGAGTCCTTTGCCCTCGAGGCTGTGTGTGTACGTGTATTCAGTATGTGAGCGAGTGAGTTTCTGGACTGTGGACTGTGGAGGAGGGGGAGAAAGGAGGGAGGGATCGGGTGAAAGTGGATCGATCGATGATGCACAACCGTTGAAACTTCTCAGCTCCAAGTGGGCGACAAAGGGGAATCTAGACCTGATTGGTATCCATGGGAAACCTCGGGTGGACCCGTGATCGCCTAAAGGGGCAAAGGTGGTTCTGCCAAGTTGTCCGGCGGCCGAGTCTCGGGTCCGAACAATCGTTGTTCGGCCGGAGGGCAAACTGTTTGGAACTGTTTGAATGTCCTTTCTGCTACCTACGTGCACTCGTGCAGTGCAGGCAGTGCAGTGCAGTCCATGCACTTTACTGTTCACGGAGTATCAGACTGGCAGATTCTGCGTGCAGAGTGCGGACGTTGCAGGGGAACGAGCATGCAGCGGCGGAATTGATTTTTTCCCCCGAGGCCTGGTTTGTCTTGGATTGATGCAAATCGTGTCTCTTGCCCCTTTGAGGTGATTTTATCCGTCATCACCACAGAGTCGATCTGATGCAGGATCCTTCCTTCTCCGTTATCACGGCAAGCCCATCATAATCCACGATGCTGCGACCTGGCACGCAGCTCGGTAGTTGTCAAAGGGGTCATGTTGAATGCTCTTCCGTAGAGGATTCAAGGACATCCCCGGCGGAAATTGGCCGCAACAACCCGTTCGGCTTCGTTCTATGCCCGAGGGTGCTGTGATACGTACAACTACACGAAGCCTTCAGTCCCAGTCCGGATTGCAAGGCGATCTGTACGGAGCAGGATGGATGGAAATCTCGACTAATCCGAAACCCCCTCGTACTTCGTTTTTCTTCGCCTACACGAGTCGGGAACCGATCCGTATCACCTTGGCAGAATAATATATCGATTCGTCCACCAATGGTGAGGCTATCATTGACAATTCCCCCCTGCGGTGCTTTTGCCCCTAGTCCGGTGCCCAACTGGTCGAGGTAAGGTACTGGCTGTATCTAGTTAGGATTCTCTCCCTACCCTTCGTTTTCTGCCTGCGTAGTCTTCAATGATGACCCATCATTGTCGTGGAATCATCCTTATGTCCATGGTGGAATATGCAATGCCATACCTCGTTTGTTACTAGGTATTCTTCCCGATTCCTCTTTCAGGCGAATGAGACTCGAGATGATTGAGCATTATTCTTCCGGGCGGGAATCAACTCCTGATTTAGATCACGGGGCACACAGACCAAGGCAAGTGGATCGGTAACCGTCCGGGTGGAGCAGGTCTAGAGTCTAGACAAGATGGGCTGCCTTTATGACCAGCATGTTATACCTTTGGTTCAAACAAACACACACACACACCCATATATGCGCGCACGCACAAAAACACAGCCGAAGCGGAGTCAGCGGAAAATGCTTATCGATTGTCTGTGCTCGATGACGTTAAAGGCCTTGTCTATGCTCTGCATTATCCCTCATCTTGCCCTTTCTAGTGGCATAATGATAAGCAGCCCGATGATGAATGTGGTGTCAGGGTGGATTGCAGTGACGTTTCGGAGGTCCCGAGTCGAAAATCATTATGGATGACGGACCGCTAGTAGTAGTGACCCCCTCCTGCCAGATCCTGATTAGAACTCTGAGAGAGAGGGGCTCGGCTCCATTCGTGCGGCAAGGTACCAAGTCCCGTGCCTACGCATCGAACTCGTCACTTTTGACAGTTTTACTCCGGAACCTAACCTCCAACGCGGCATAGACCATACATGAAAAAGAGTTAATTAGCTCACAAATATTGCTTAATTTGGTTAAGTTAGGTAAACTCAGCCATAGACTGAACTTGGAACTAAGCAAGCAAGCTATCCATTTAAAGCTCAATAGACGAATGAATCGACCTCGAAATCTCCGGCATGCAACACGGCCCCTCCCCAGCAGTGCGGACGGACGCTAGTAAATTTTTCGGCATCCAGCACTGGAGAAATAGCCTTGTCGAGTTAGAGTAAGGTTCAGGTCCCTCCACAGCGGATGCGCCTTCACTAGCCAGGCGGACCGGATGCCGGATCCCAAGGGTTTGTTGCGATGCCACCCAGTGGTGTGATCCGGCATCTTTAGAACCCTTGAATCTCCCTCGTTAGTTTCCGACTCCCCTCCTCCCCTTCCCAAATCTGTAACGTGAGATCCCCAACCAAATCGAAGCCTCATTGTTTTCGTCCCCGTCGGAAGAAACCGTCAACCTTGTCTGGAGAACAGAGCCAACGTAGTCGATACTATTGTCCGAACTGCCTGATCGCCTCGTTCCCGTGGCTCAGATGTCGTGTTGCCAGCAGCTGACTAGTATCAAGTCCCTTCGGTTCAGGTGCTTCCGGCACACGAGATGGTCATGATACGAGATGAAAGGCAGAGGCATCGTGTTTGAGCATACATTATCCCCCTTTGAGGATCATGATAACTACTGAGTAGTCACTGCCCACAATTTTCTTTATCCGGACGAAACTCGGATATGTCAGTCGGGGTGTCAGCCCTATGCCTCTCTGCTACCACTCACAGATAACACAAAACCTATTCCAGAATTATGCGCTGCGTCATTGACCAGTGCTACTCGGGCCCCTAGCGGCAGGACAAGGTTAGACTTTAGCTTCACAACGCCAGCCCAGACCGGTAACCCCGCAGTGCAGCCACCCGATTTGTTCTCTGGCTAATCTTATTACAGAGTTTAATCGACTAGGCACGGCAATGGGTATGAGATCAGAGGCAGCTGCAGGTTCACCGCCAGCAGATCCAATCTCGAGATCTCAGCAGCTGGTCTCAGGCTCGTCTTTGACCTCAGTCTGCACCCAGCCAGCAGGTGCGTAGGCAAGACAGGCGAGATCAGCCAGTGACCCGTGTTTCTTCTCAGGGCTGAGATCATGCCTCACCTCCCACCTGGAGGGCTAGAGCTAGGCTACGTTTCGACATCTGCAAGCCTCGACCGTCATTGAGTTCCACAAGCACTGACCATCGCCAGATTTAGACCCGCGGGTCCGGTTCGAACTGCCTAATGCCTATTCTCTACGTTAGATCTGCCGTGCAGGTCAGCGCACTCCGGCTCTGGACCACCCGACGGCTGGTGTTGACGTGGGGGTAGTGCCGTGACAAGCTGCCGGAAGAGATTATTCCCGCCTGACGGCAAAGGCGGTCGGATGTTTTTCGCGGGGGAGGGGGGAACCGGGGGAGGATCTTCGACCCTACAAGCACGTCACGAGCCCACAGGGGGATCGCATCCTGATAAACTCTGTATCCTGTCTGCAGGGTCAAGTGCCGACCGAGAAGAATATCGGCAAGTCTCGTTGCCGTCGCGGGTACCGATCCAGGGACCGAATCTTACCCGCTATTTACCCCGCTATGCGGAATTCGAGCCGTCATTATGTGCGTTATCGAGATTCTTGCGAGAAATATGATTTTATTTTATTTCGAAGAATGATCGCTAGTACCTACGATCAGCCAGCGACACGCCACTATCATACAAAGCCTTGACCGTGGTCTCGAAGCTTTCCGGCTCGCGACCCAGGATTTGGCCCAGGAGCGGCGAGACGACAGCCGTCTCCCCGCGCCGAATAGCATCCCATGCCGTTGCCCACTCCCTCGTCAGATCAATCCCATGATAGAAGAACCTCTTCCCATGCTGCGGCAGCTTGGCATAGTCATCCATGGAGATCTCCCGAATCTTGAGGGGTTTCCCGACCAGGCGACCCAGGATCTCGACCGTCTCCCGCAGCGAGATCTCCCGCGGGCCCGAGAGCAGCAGCACGCGGTTCAGGTACGGGAACTCGCGCGGGCTTTTCGTGTAATCGACGACGAGCTTCGCCGTGGCTTCGCCCAGCTCGTCGCGCTTTACCCAGGTCACCCCGGGCCCGTCGCCGGCATGCGGGATGGCCACCTCATCCGCCGGGTGGTGGGGATTGAACCAGCTCGTGTAGAGCGGGAACGACTCCGAGTAGATCCCCTCCCGCACCGCCGTATAGGTAAATTGAGTACTAGATGATGAGGACTGTAATTCCGCCAGATACCGTTCCGTCTTGAGGTGCGCCTTCATCACGTGCGCCACGCTGCTCGTCTCCAGATCCCCCGCAAACCCCAGCGATGAGTAGAAGATGTGCTTCACGCCGCTGCGCCGCGCCGCGTCGATGGCGTGTTTATGTGCCTGTCTCGCCCTTTAGCTTATTTTTCTCCAGAATATGTTTATGTAGGAAGCAAAGCTAACATACCTCGAACCGAAACTGGATCTCAATCGACGCATAAGAAATCAACAGCAGCACATCGACCCCGTCGAAGACACGGTCCAGGGTGCTCGGCTCCTCGTAGTCGGCCCGGCGGACGGTCGCCCCCGCGCGGGCCAGCTCGGCCAGGTGGTCGTTGTCCGGCTTCCGCGCCACAAGGATCAAATCGGACGCCGGAACGAGCTTGACGAGATGGTTGATGGTGCTGGTGCCCAGGGCGCCGGCGGCGGGGAAGACTCCGATCGTGGGCATTTTTAGGGGGGGGAGAGGTGTCGATGCGATGACGTAACGCGGCGCGGGTGCTTTTAGTGGTGTTGAGAATGATGAGGGATTAGAGGATTCCTTTCACAAGGATCAGCTTGAAGCAGGTCTTTGGGATCCTGTAGGATTTATATCAACCAGGTAAATAGGTTTGTCAAAACTGGTGAAATCTTGTTATCTTGTTGGTTCGGGAACGCGGGTGCCAAGATGTCAAAAAGGGTTGCACTTGCTGGGGATCGCTGCAGCTTACAAATCAGACTTTCTGCGAACCTTTGGTATAGGTTGGATCTTTCGCAAATACTGGAGTTGCGATCTCTTTCGGTGGGCTTCGTGTCGACGCTGTGATTATGACGACTAGTTTATCTGCGGGGAGCAAACCAGATATGTACTGTATGCTGTCTCCGTGCGGGAATATATTTTTGGTCGGCGTTGTGATGCACCACTGGAACTACCTTAGTTCAAGTTGCCTCTACTTGTATAGATTTTGGCAGACTGTCCGGAGATAAGAATGCTTGAGAATGGTGAGAAATTATCTACGTTCTACATACTTTCACGACAACCAGACGCGGTTTGTACTGTATAGTGCAATTTCAAGCATCGTTCAAGCATGACTGTCTACATTGGAGCTCACTAGCACGCTCAGTAAATGGCCAGCCAATCAATCATCTGCCACCAGCCAAAACACCCTTAACTACCTACGGAAGACATAACTTCGCAATGCTCTGAAGTCACCCGTGTACATTGATACTCATAGTTCTCAACAGCATCCCCACTCTGCAATGACGAAATAACAAGACCCAGAAATCCACTTCTCAAAGACGCGCACACCGCCAGTTATGCCGACTATGATGAGATCGCGCTGTCGACCCGGCAGAAATGTCTAAAAGCGCAGAAGGCGGTAAGCTATAGTCTTTGAGTATTATTGGTATTCCAGAACTGTCTCTGCTGGCTGTTACCTACTATTGTAGCGTGAGCTCAAGATTATGAGGCATGTCTTGATAAGGTTCCCATACTACAGAATGCGCTAGTCCTGAAAAGGGGGATTCGCGATGTGGACCATGGATATGGGGTGGTCGATCTACGTACGTATTGCTAGGTATGGATCTTGAATGGAGGATGATCGATGCTTGGTTTGCGTTGTGTACTGGTCCAGTCTTGGAAAAAGCTTGAGGTAGCTTTTCAAGCTATAAGACTCGTTTCGCTGTGGTGGTAACTTATCTGGGCTTATGACTGTCGATTTGTCCTGTGGGCTACGACCGAGGAATACCATAACTGATGCCCCATGCCACACACTCTATGTGGCTGAGTGTAGACAAATATGGAATCAAGAGAATCCTCGGTTGAACACAGCGCTTGATTTGAAGTTGCAATAGTCTGAGCACGGGCCAGCATCTCAGACATACCCACATCTCGCTTATCGAGAGCAACGTACGCTCCAATCTATTTCATCGTCGACGAACTCTCAACCCCAACCCCCAACCCTCGAACCACCCAATCTAGGTACCAAGCTTAACATCCCGTATGACGCATTCATGTACCCAGGCATATACCAGAACAGAATACACATAAAACCCAGAAAAGCCCCTCCAAGCCCAACAACCACAACAACCCCCATCGGCGTCACGTGCATCTCCCACCACCCAAGAACCAAGTACCCAAAATAGATCCAGCAAAGCCACCTCCCCAGTCATTCATAGGTAGGCCACAACTTCCCTTCCAGTGAGAACAGCAAGAATGCCCCTCCCCGTCCCATCCCCCGCACAAGCCACAAACCCACCGCCCCTTCCGCATCCACCGGGAGAACTATTCCGGGGTGGGTGGTCGATCATACGACCGTCACCGTCCCCTAGGTTCCCGATCGGAGAGCTCCGTACCGTACCCACATGGCTACACGGCTACACGGCTACACGGCCACGGCTGCACCCCCTGACGGTCTTTGTGCTCCGCCGTGTCTTACAGATGGGACTGGGGTTTTGGTTGTGGCGCTGTTGTTGTGAAGTTTAATGCGGTAGGTAGTATGGGCCGATCTAGATTTAAGGTTGTGCTAAGGATAGAGGGGTGGGGCGATCGGCTTGCTTTGTTTGCATTGGTTGCTGTAGGGATGTTGGGTTGTGTACCCCGGGGATGGGGTGGAGTTAGGGTTGTGTGGCATCTGGTGCTTGGTTTTGATGGGTCATGGGTATGGGTGGAGGGTACTGTGCCTGGCTGCTAGCTATAGGGGGGCTGGGGTGTGTAGATTGGGTATTTGGTGGTATATGTTTGAGGGGTTGTGTGGTACGGTAGGTAAATTGAATATGGATTATGCTGTACTTATGAAGTGAAGAATGGTGGTGAAGAGAATGAGAGCTTCTGGCGAGGGATAGTGATTTGTGATAAATGGAATCTAAAAGAGATACCAGGACGCGAGGGCTGCTAGTCCGACGAGAGTGGCTATTTCCCGGGCTTGGGAATGGGGTATGTCGGCACTGTTGGGGGATTGGGTTTGTGCGGCTGTGGTGGATAGGACTGTGGATAAGGAGGAGGATGTGCTCGATGCTGAGCTTGCGTTGGTTGCTCCTGTCGCTGCAGAAGTTGAGTCCGTCTGCGATAATTTGCTGGATGAGGTGAAGGATGGGAGGGCTGTGGTTGGTTCCGAGGTCGATTTGATTTGTGCTGAAGGTGGTGTAGTACGCATGGCGCTTGAAGCGGTGGTGGACGAAGTCGATAAAGAAGTTGTCGCGGCTGTTACGCTAGCTGTCGAGTCGCTTAAGGTGACGGTGCTGTAAGGAGTGTGGACGGTGATGCGGGTGGCTTCGCCGGTGCAGCCTCTAGGATACCAGGTTAGGTTGATGCGTGTTGGCGAAGATGACTAGTGAACGAGGCATACCCGACGAAATTGTCACAGCATCCGATGAACACATCGCCGTCGAACTGGCACCGTGCGCCCAGGTCGCATCCAACTGTTGTGTCGGTCAGTCATCCATGGTTCTATGCGCAACCAGAGGACTCCTCATTGTGGGATGGGATTTTACATCCACCTTGGTCCAGACCACAACAGTTCCAGGAGCACCCGTCGCCACAGCAGCTGCCTACAATGCATCGGGTGCCGTCTGAGCAGACTTCCCTTTTCACAAGGCTGCCCGCCTCAGGCGGCGAGGTATCTCGTTTCAGCACAGCGGGCAGGAGGTGGGCGGTGGCCATGCATTGTTGGAGAGATCCGAGTGTTGCGAGAGCAACAAGACCCATGCTGGTGAACATGGTGCTAACAACATCAAGTAGAACCAGGGATATGCTCAATCGAAGCCCAGGGTAGTCGCATGTCATGAATTGTTTATGTGATGTCTATATAACACTACAAGGTGCGGCTGACCTCCCTGTCATACGGCGACCATGAGCCATCTCGTATTCCCATTCTTGGCACTGCTGATCGATGTGTGAACATGGTGGTTAGCTTCCAACATTTGAGTTTTGATTATTCTCCCCGCCTTTTCTCATGTGCTCAATCATTGTCACTTTGGGTGTGGACTGTGCCATGGCTTGACCATATGAGATGGCATTGGGTGTCGGAGCATATGGCTTGGGGGAAGCGGAAGAAGTTGGGCGGAGAGTAGCCTGACTTATAGAAAGACTCGACCATCGTAGTCCGAGCCCAAGACCTGTGACTCACACCGTAGATTGACGGTGGGTGCAGCGCACTAGTGGTATTCTGATAAAGGGTGAAGCTTCCCCCGTCACTCCTTGGTCATCATCCCATGACTGGTCCTTTGCAGTGGTATACTCTGGACCTGAGAGCTCGCCTAGAAAAGATAGTTAATGTTCACTTTACAGCATTTGTGGGTATGACTACATTTGCTCAGCTTCATCTGCCCTCCATGTGTCCAATAGTGTGAACATACCTCAGTGAACATAGCTGCATCGCAGTGGAAATGGCTTTGGGCCTGCAATTTAGTGTTCGATTACAAAGGAACCAGTGACTGAGATAAGGCATGGGTCCACACTTCGAGTCATCACAGTGCAGTGACAAGGTTATTGTTTGGTTGACGAAATGTCGAGGTAGCCAGGGGCTTTTGTCAGATCCACTGCTACCCTGCTCACTAGTACATGCTGCTCTGAAACGCTAAGGGCAGGCAGGGAACCTCAATTATCGCCAAGCGTGAAAATATCCCGCTATCCTCGGTGTTTTGGACCTATCATCTAGCTCGTTTGTGCTGCAACCTAAAACCGCCATTCCGGTGTCGGATCTTTGATTCCAGCTGACAAGCCGCCAGTGTCCCTGGGCCGCTCCGATCGTCCTGTAGCCCAACCCCGCATTTCGACTCTTCTGAAGCCTGGAAATCGGGATATAGAGTTTGAGCCTAGTCTCGCACCGTAAACGCAGGAGGTTTTTGTAGATCTTGGGAGGCCTCGTCAAGGTGGATATCGACACGGTGTCTGGGAGAAGAATCAGGATCAGATGTCAAATGATCAATTGAGCTCCTCGTATCGATCTCATCACAATGTGTTCAACTTTGGCTATAGTCGGAGGAAGCTGGTTCACGGAGGAGATAACAAGCCATGGATCTGATCGACAATCGGTTCCCCGGACGGACTTATCGCCACCGCGTGCACTTGCCGGATCGGGATTAAGGATGATGCTGAGCAGTGTCACAGGGAGCTACTATCTCTGGTTCGGAGCGAAGCTCACGGGACGGCTCTGCTGCAACCGTCGATTATGACAGTCAAGGTCGATAGATAGGGGCAAAAATCTTCCAACGGTCATGGATTCAGTATTCCCCAAGGGAATTGACGTATTTGTTTACCTCGCTTTACCTCGGAAGAAGACTGCCGGAGGGAATGATGTCATTCGAGTAACCATCGGGCAGGTTAATCGAGGGAGTAGACGAGAAACAGCAGTGTGATGCAATGTCCATCTATACAAACGATCTGTAGTCCATGCACTTTTGATATCGGACTGAATAGGAGATATTCGGTTTAAGCATTAAATGTATGGAAGCCCGCAAGACAACGAAGGAGTGGATGAGGTCGAAAAAGCTGCCAACCCCACTTGGGAAGTCCTGCCGAGCCTTAAGCACTTCGTTTCCCAAGCCAAGCCTCTCTTTTCCCCCCCCGCAAATCTTAAAAAAAAATTTCGCTTATCACCAACTTATCTTTTTTGTCCACTCACGAAGATCTGAGTTATGACCAATTACTCAATTCATTGATTATCTTCCCCTCCCAGATTTGATAACTCCTCTCCCATTACCCATCTTGTTGTGCTGCCTGGCCCCCCCCCAGAATGCTCGCGCCGTGAGGGGAAATAACCCGAGGACTGCCACACTTGACTGCTGTACCTTTCCTTCGCTTGGTTCATATATCAAGCACCCCTCAGACATCTCACAGAGAGTGACTCTTTTCCTCAGTCAGCAGAAAATGGACAGTTGGATGAACTGCCTCTCCCTCGAATACATTGCGCTATCTGTCGGTTGACAGTACTCTACATCCAACCAATCCATTGAAAACAACAACAATCATTTTGCTGCAAATCTCCCTCCCGTATGGACGTGGAAAACCCCGAAACCCTCAAACCGTTCCACTCGGGCGATCAACATGCCCAAGATGCCAGCGACCTCGCCAAGATGGGCCATGACCAGGCCCTGTCGCGCAAATTCGATATCTGGAGCATGCTCTCGCTAGCCTTCTGCGTTCTAGGTGTGTGTGTGTGTTGTGTGTGTGCTTTTCTTGCGTCACTTGTTCACTTGGACAATGTGGCCAGCCGGTCCTTGTTTTTCCGCTCCCGACCCACTTGAACTTAGCCGAGAGAGAGAGAAAAGAAAACCCCATGAACTAATTCTGAGGCACCAATCAGGCACCTATTCCACCTTTGCTCAGGATCTTGACAGTGGGCTTACCAATGGAGGTCCCATCTCCATTCTCTGGGGTCTTGTTCTGGTCACCGCATGTAATATGTGTGTCGCTGTCTCCCTTGGGGAGTTGACCAGTAGTATGCCCACGGCCTTGGGCCAGGCCTACTGGGTCTTCCGACTCTGGGAGACGCCATTGGGTCGCTTTGCCTCGTACATGTGTGCGTGGATCAACACCTTCGGGTGGTGGACCCTGACTGCCTCGCAGGTGGCCTTCATGACCGAGTTCCTGCTGGGGATGAAGGTCCTGTTCGACAACTCGTGGGGCGGCGCTGGCACGGGTTGGCTGGAATTCGTCGTCTACATCGGATGCGTCCTGGTGCTGACGGTGATCAACCTCGTCGGCTGCCGGAAGGAGAAGTTCCTGCCCTGGCTGAACAATTTTGTGGGGGTGTGGTTCACCGCGCTGTTCGTCATCCTCTCCCTCGCCCTGCTTATCTCCGTGGGCGTCAAGAAAGATCTCACCTTTCAACCGGCCTCGTTTGTCTTCGGGAATTGGATGAACGAGACCGGCTGGGACGACGGGGTGGTGTGGTTCATTGGGCTGGTGCAGGCGGCGTACGGACTGACAGCCTTCGATGCAGTGATCCACATGGTGGAGGAGATTCCGGCGCCGCGCCGCAACGCCCCGCGCGTGATCTGGCTTTCGGTCTTGATGGGTGCGATCACCGGTTTTATCTTCATGGTGGTCTGCCTGTTCTCGATCCAGGACGTCGACAACGTCATCAACTCAGCGACCGGCCTGCCCTTCATGGAATTGATGCTGGAGACCGTGGGGCTGGAGGGCGGCGCCACCCTCTTGGCCTTGTTCATCTTCAACGGCCTCGGACAGGGCATCAGCATCCTCACCACCGCCTCCCGGCTAACCTGGGGCTTTGCGCGCGACGGCGGCCTGCCCTGGAGCGGGTATTTGATGCACGTCGACCCGGTGTGGAAGGTGCCCGCGCGGGCGCTGTGGTTCCAGGGCTTTCTGATTGCGCTGGTCGGGGTCCTGTACCTGTTCGCCGACACCGTCCTCCAGGCGATCCTGAGCGTTAGCACCATCGCGCTGACCATCTCCTACGGCCTCCCCATCGCCGCCCTGCTGATCGTCGGCCGCGACAAGCTGCCGCCCGGCGAGTTCCACCTCGGCCGCTGGGGCGCCCCCATCAACTACATCAGCGTCATCTACTGCATCGTGACCACGATCTTCTTCTTGTTTCCCGGCGCCCCCAACCCGTCCGCCAGCGACATGAACTGGGCGATCGCCGTGTTCGGGGTCATGCTCGTCGTGGCCGTCGGGTTCTGGTTCCTCCAGGGCCGCCACACCTACCTCAAGACCGAGGACGCGATCGCGACCATGGTCCAGGCGCAGCGGCTGGAGATCGAGGCCGAGCAGACCGAGAAGAAGATTTGATCTTTAGGTGATTGTATATAGTTGACCTAGACGTCTTGCACATACTGTCTATATCTGGGTGTGAGTGTGGTTCAAATTGATTGTCTATATCTCTGGTTATCGTGTCTATACATATCCATACGTCGACACGTTTTGTAACGCAAATCCTAAAGAAATTTGCTTCCGCCAGCTGTCCTCCGGGCTTTGTATTATGGTATTCCATCGTCTCAAGTGAGTTTGGGGGAATTGGAGGCTGAATGGCGGTGAATGACAGACAGAGAAAAAGCAGTGATTGTTAGCGACTGAGATCTCCCTCTTTGCAGAAGGGATTAGAGAAAGGAAGGTGGAGCGGGAGAATCCGGGATGACGCTGTGCTAGTATTACATTCTCCGCGGGCTCTGGGCCCCCCCCATGTGCGGTTCGATAGTTATGTGGGTCGGAGGGGGAAAGGGTACCGGTCGTGGGTGGGTTTCGGGTGTAGCGCGTCATAAGTAAACTATTGCAGGCAGTCACGCCCCATGCTGTGTGGGGACCGAGGGATTTGAGCAATGCTCTAGTAGTCTGTTGAATGTACACGGCTAAATAAGGATGAATTATATACATAGAAGAATGGGCCATGGAACAATCTTACGCGGTATCCAGCCTAGCCCCAATGGTCCCATCTGTATGTCTATATGCGAAACCGGGGCCCGGGGCCTTGCGTGCGGATGTGGGCGACATCGACGAGCCTGCTCAGGATAATATACTCGAGCTTCAGCTTGATACTGTAGGCGAGGGCCTTGAAGGTGACCTGGAAGGTGAAGAAGCCAGCCCACTGGATGGCGACGACGGCCAGGTCCAAAAAGACGATGACGACGTTGACGAGCAGGAGCTGGGAGAGGAGGGCGCGCGAGGCGGGGCTGCCGCTGTCAAGGCGGAGCAGGCGGGCGGTGGCGACGATGTAGACGCCGGAGAGGAGCAGCTCCTGGACGCAGAACCAGGTGACCTGGATGCGTTCCACCACGCCAAACGCGAGGGAGACGGCGGGGGAGTCCGGTAGGGCGTTGGTCGCGAACTCCAGCGCGGTGGCGCAGCTGTGCAGCAGCACGCCGTCGACGATGATCAGCCAGAACAGCGCGCGCAGCAGGCGCCGGCTGTGCAGCACCAGGTGCAGCCGCGACCAGAGCACCAGCGACTGGCCGGTCACCATGCCGGCCCAGCCGAGGTCGGAGATGGCGATCTCCAGGTAGAAGTGCGTGGCGGTGATGTCGAACATCTTCAGCAGGTAGCCCAGCCCGAAGGGCAGAATGCTGACCGAGGCGATCAGGAGGCTCCAGAAGTAGGGCCCCGCGTACCGCTTGAAGGTGTTGAAGCACAGCACCAGCAGCTCCAGGGCGTTGCACCACGCCAGTGCGATCAGGATCGGGAACACATACTCCTCGACGTTCGGGTCCCCCAGGCGCCGGTCGAGGCCCGTGGTGTTGTTGTTGCTGGTGTTGCCAGGGATAAATTGGGGCATACGTGGGTTTTTCAAGGCATGTGGTGGGGGGAAAAGAACGAGGGACTTGTATAAGTGATACTTTAATTAGAAAAGGAGGCGCTGCCTGCCTGCACGATTAGGTAGGTCTTGGATAACGAAAGAGTGAAGTTGGGAAAATGTGCTCCTTCACTGCCCTGGGGGGGGGGGGTTGCAGGGGAGAAGTCGAAGCCAAGGCGAACGCCCGCCTGAGTTTATCGCTAGTGGCCATGCATCGATTGGATGATAATTCAGGAACTACTTCAAGGAGTGCGTCATGGAGACTGAAAAAAGTAGTGATCGAAATGAGTGCAATTGGTGGGAGATACGCAGAACATCCACCGGCAAGATTATGGACTGCCAATTGGCATGGAGGATGGAAAACCGAGATTTGTGACGCGGCTTGGTAAGCAGGCTGTCCGCATTGGGTGTAGTGAGAAGGTCACGTGCTAACACGGGAGGCGGGGAGGATGGCTGCTAACCCTTTTGGGCGAGTAAGCATGGCTTCCACCTCCAATTATCCAGTTCACTCCATCGTGATGGAGGCATCTTTTGTACTGCTGTTGTACAGCACTTGAGTTCTTTCAACCCATTTTCATGAAGAGTATCTAGGGGGCAAATGAGAGTGACAGGGAGGCAGCACAAACCTCAGGCTGGAAAGCAGGAAGATCCTGCTACCATCAAGCCCACGCCACTAAGCGGGGCCTGAAACAATGCTATTCATTTTCACCCTCACTTCCATTCGCTTACCAGCTTGTGCAACTTACTACAAAGAGAGGGAGAGTACCTGGTGCTGAGAACTGTCGGGCCATTTGAAGTGTCACCGATATCTTTATTCATTCGGTGCGAGTTGCCGCAAATGGACACGCATGTGCTCACCGATTTGCCCGTCAAGCTGTCAGGGATGACGACTGCAGCAATCAAGTTGGGTGGCACCAACTGGTGATCTGAGTCAGACTTGACGAGTTGGAGCAACGGTAGTACTTACCGCAAAGTGAAAGTCCCCGCAGAGCTCTAGTGGATTTATCATCCATGCCATTGATCACCTGCACCAGTCTTTCTGGCTTGCGATAAGAGACCCTGCTGGCAATGCTGCCGTCATGTAGTTTAGTACAACAGTGGTTGGTTATGGGGAAAACTGGCGAAGGAGGCTGACGGTCTGTGCTGAATATGATCTTATCCGCAGTCAACTCCGCACTCACGCTCCACCTTTCTCCGCACGCCTATCCCCGGATTCCTTCCCCTCAAAACGCCAGCCTCTTCTCGACGCCCTGGAAAGGACTTGAGGAGGTTTGATACATATTTCCATGGAACACGTCCTAGATAAAAGCCAAGAAATACTGAAACAGTCGTCAGCATCATGGCTCCCCAGTTTCGCGCCGAGCAGATAGGATCGCTGCTCCGGCCCGATGAACTCGTTGCCGCTCGGGCTGCCGCCGGACACCTCGGGTCGTACACTAACGAACCGGTCCCTGATGCCCTCAGAAAAATCACAGCGGATGCCATCGCCCGAGTAGTCGAGCAGCAACTGCAGCGGAAGGTCCGACCCATCATGTCCGGAGAATATGAGCGAACCCTCTACTATTCCGGCTTCTTCGAACGCCTCCACGGCTTCAAGATTGTCCCGGACGTGCCGGTCCCCGCGGGACTACGAAATGGACTTCCCGTGGTGAACGTCATGATCCGCAACGGGATGACCGCCCGCGAAGCAGTAATCGCCGTCGACAAAATCCGCTACGCTGAGAGCCCGTACCTCGCGGACTGGGAGTACCTGCGGAGCCTTGTGCCCCCGGCAGAATGGAGAGAGTGCAAGATCACCATCCCCCCTATCACCTGGCAGCATCTGCAGCTGCGCGCCGGCACTGCCTTTACCGACCGTAGCCCCTACTCGACGGACAAAGAATACTTTGCCGATCTTGCCCAAGCGTACGTTCAGGAGCTGCGGACGTTGTACAGTGCAGGCCTGCGATCGATCCAAGTGGACGACCCCCAGCTGCTGTATTTCGTGACGGACGAGTTCCGCTCGGGCTGCCGCGCGGATGGGATCGATCCGGACGAGCTGCTGGAGTTATACATCTGGGCACACAACCAGTGCCTGGTGGGTCGACCGGTGGACCTGCACGTGGGCATCCATCTTTGTCGGGGCAATATGCCCGGATCGACCCACATCATCAGTGGCTCGTATGAGCGCATTGCGCGGCGCCTGTTCACGGGTCTGGACTTCGATACCTTTTATCTCGAGTACGACACAGAGCGAGCAGGTGACTTCCAGCCGCTGCGGTACCTGCCCGTGGGCAAGAACGTGGTGCTGGGCGTCGTCTCGACTAAGACTCCGGAGCTGGAGTCTCTGGACGAGCTCGAGGCCCGCGTGAACGCGGCAGCGGACGTGATTGCCCAGGGCCAGGGCCGTAGTCGACAGGAGGTCCTCGGCGCCACATTAGGGGTAAGTCCGCAGTGTGGTTTCTCGAGCATCAGTCGCGGTCGGGGCATTGGGATGACGGAAGAGAAGATGTGGGAAAAGCTGCAGCTGGTGCAGAATTTGGCCGAGAGGATTTGGGGACGGACCGCTGGGGCTCCGTGAATACTAGCCAGGTTCTGCATGCAGGTCCGTGGTTCCGTGCATGCAGGAATTGTGAACAAGCCATGAAAGCCCATGTGCTCAAACAATGAAGCATTGATGGATCGATGGGTGGTGCGGCAGGACCCACTTGCCGCCCTGTTCCATGATGTACTGAGTAGAGACCCCGGGGGCCATTTCATCTCCGTAGATTAATTGTGCATTATGGACCTTGTAGCCGAGGAATTCGCCCTGCACGTGGCTACACTGGTTGGTGAATGGCAGCAACATCCTCGGCGATCGACATGTCGATTTGCTCTTCTAGGCCTCGAAAAGCCCAGGGGGGAAAGATTAACCGTTTAGCTGCCAAAACTTGGCTTTCGAGTGGATAGCTCGGCTATTCTCCCATGGAAAAAGTTCCTGGCATGATGTAGTAGTAGCTACTAGTAGGTAGCGACGGCACCACCAGCTGTATATAGACCCGGCGCCTCGTGCCCCTACCGTAGAGACTTTGTGTTTTGTGTAGCTCACAGAGTCCGCAATCATGCATTTCCCGGTCGCTAGTGCCCTCGCGCTCCTGCCTCTCTCCGCGCACGCGGTCAACATCATCTCGTCGAATGATGATGGCTGGGCGGAGATCAACATCCGGCAGCTCTACGATTCCCTCACCGAGGCAGGCCACTCGGTGGTGATCTCCGCCCCGGCTGAGAATGAGAGCGGCTCTGGTATGTATAGCATAGCATATTCCCCCCCCAGACCTCACCGCAACAACAGAGATACTCTCAAACTCTCAATTCCACCCGCAACTACTTCTATAATACTAACCTAGAAAACAACAGGCTCCGACGACGGCACCCCGACCGTCCTAACCTCAGCCTGCGAATTCGACAGCTGCCCCGCCGGCAGCCCGGCCTACGGCTCGAACGCGACGCAACCGCGCTTCAACTACGTCAACTCCTACCCGGTCACGTCAATTAAATACGGGATTAACACGCTGGCCTCGACGTTCTTCTCCGGCGCCAGCCCCGACCTCGCTGTGACGGGTCCCAACGTGGGCTCCAACCTCGGGTGGGAGGTTTTCTTCTCAGGGACCGTCGGCGCCGCCACTTACGCGGCCAACACGGCGGGCGTCCCCGCGATCGCGTTCTCGGGCGCCACGGGCGCGCAGACGGCGTGGAACGTCTCGGCCGTGCCCCTGTACAGCCAGGTGTACGCGGAGCTGGCCACCAAGCTGACGGATCAGTTGATCTCGGCCGGGGAAGCGCCGTACCTCCCCGAGAATGTGTGGTTGAATGTGAATTTCGGGGCGGTGACAGATGGGGGTAGTTGCGCGACGGCGGATGAGTTCAGCTTTGTCTTGTCGCGGATCCATACGGCGCTGCCGTTGATCACGGCGGATGATGTCGAGACTTGCGGGTCGACGCGGTTGCCGACGGAGACGGCTGTGGTGGACTCCGATGGGTGCTATGTTAGTGTTTCGGTGGGGTTGGCGAGCGATAAGCTTGATGCGAATGCCACTGTGCAGGGCGTGGTGTTGGAGAAATTGGGGGATCTGTTGACTTGTCTGTAGGAGGGTAAGGGGTTGTGGATAAAAGGGTGGAGGTGGATGGTTGGGTGTTTTTGACTTTCGTGGTTGGTTGGCATTCAGATGGATCTAGAAGTATTCGAATGATACTCCCGCGTTTGTGCAGTCCTGTTGGAAAATGGGTAATGACATCTCGTCCACTGTGTTTCTCGGGAGCTGGATTTGTGTCAGATCGGGGAAGGCTTCGCGGGCAGTGGTGACGAGGTTGGTGAGCTCCGCAAGTAGATCTGCGTAGCGGCTTTCCACGATGTTCAGAACGCGAAGACGTCGGAGGGATCTCGGGAGCCGACCCGCGAGAATGCCTCGGGCAGAAGCTCCATCCCCCGCTGGTAAGAGGTTGGCGTGTCGCAAGGTCACCTCTTCGAGGACTTCGAAGTCGCGCATCGAGTCCACGGGCGCATTGCAATGATCCAGGTTCTGCTCGTCCTCGGTGAGCCAATAGATGTCCTCATAGTACAGTTCTAGCGGCCCGGGGGCGTTCAGTAAGGCGTGGTATACTTGGTCGTACTCGATGTGCAAACTCTTCAAGGTCTTTCTGAACGGAAGAAGGGCTCGGACAAAGCGCGCGGGGTTGAAGGGCACCCCGAACCGGATCTCAGGGTAGCCGACGAAGATGCAGGCAATTCGCACTGAGATATGCTCCAGCTCCGTGCAGTCTGCGAGCCAGGTGAGTGTGCCGCGCGAGTGCTTCAAGGATCGAATGTCTATCCGTTTGACCGGGCAACGGGCGCAGCTGGCCGCTCGCCGCCACTCTAGAGGATCATCCCGTCCTCGACCCTCCCACAGCTGGCTGATATCAATTGTTTCCACGGCTGGGAAGTAGAAGAAAGGTGTCAGGACTTCTTCGAGATCGAACCCCTGCTCACAGTCTCGGACCGAAATGTGCCGCAGAAGAGGGTACGGGGAGGTTTCGTCAAAGGGCCGCTGCTGTTTCCCGGCCCTGTACAGAAGATCACAAATGGCACTATTGTTGTAAAGGCCCACAAACTCAATGCTCTCGAGACGGGTCAACCGGATAAGCAACACCCCCAGCCAGAAGCACCAATCACTGCTTCGCAGTTTTGTCCCCCACCAATCACGTCCGCGCTTGTCCTTGAGATCGAACATGATCTCATTCTGTACATCTTGAACGAACTCTTGGAGCTCAGGTACCTTCTTCTCGTCCAGCTGATACTGACGGCGGGGGTGACGGATAATCGGGAGATGAATCTCGGCGTGGCGCACAAGACTAGCCAGCTCGGGACATCGCCATAGACGCATAACAAGAGACACATAGCTGTCTGACAAGGGTGGGACCAGTCGGATCTCCGAATAGAAAAGCGGTTGAAGGACGTCGTATAACCGCCGACAGCATCGGATCAGGGAACATAGTGTATGCTTTTCGATGAGCTGGCCAATGGAGAGAATGAGCTCGGGTGGTAGACAATCCATTGAATCGGAGGGACTGAGTGGTTCCTTCGACGGTCTAGAAAGTATCGAAGATGGCAACGAGAGAGGGGAGTGTGAGGCCAAATCGACCTTCCCATGCGGGGTTCCCGCCGCTTTTACAAGGGGCAGCGCGCCGCCAGGTCCACGGTGGGGCAAAACACACCCAAAAATAGGGGCGCCTCACTATCCAACCCGCGTGTGGCCTCAGGCTTCATGTTTCTGCGGCGCATGCCGCTTCAGCCAGAGCCCAAGCTTCAGCTCCTGGGTCCGAAACTGGCAATTAGGAGATACAAGAGGTACCTTTGGGGGCGCCAAACAGGACGCGCAAACCGGTCTACTTCGTTCTATTTGATCCCGCGTTTGAGTCTCGTCAGCAGCTGTTCATCTGTTTGCCCCCATTTGGATAAGTCTAGCCATCAGCAATAATTCATCCAATGTTTTGCAGGCAGATGGTTATCTGTGGAAGGCTTCAGGTGGGAATTGCATGACAGGTCACCTTTGTTTGACTGAAGGCTTCGTCTCAGCCAGTGGCCCATCACACCTAACAGCATGGCTGAGACACGGGCCACTCACCAAGGCGGAGTGATTACTTGCAAACAGCCCGATGAAGCTTCTGATTGCCGTCCATGGCTTCCGCCCTCAATATTTCGGGCTGACAAGAACATTCCAGGCCATTGAACGATGGCTTTTGCAGACATCAGGTCTGGATGACGATCTAGCTCATGTCACCTTTCGTCACCTTCCGTGGCCTAACTTCTATGCTCTACCAAACAGGCGAAATTTCACAGTGGGATATGGCAGTGGTCCGCTTTTACTGCTAGGTGGCCATTTTCTGTGTCCTTCTGTTTCCTGCCACATCGTCAGGTTGATCAACGCTTCCTTCCTTCTTGCTCGCTCATATCTCTCCTTCTCCGCCTTGTCAAGTCAAGCCGCACAATCGAGAAAACCCCGTCGTTAAACCGCCAAGACATAGACCCCGACGGAGTAGCTTGATGAACAACCTGAGTGACCGTACACAGTGATGGAAAACATGGCTGAATCCTATATTCTAGTGCCCGGCTTTGACTACCACCCTCATTATGCGATCAACCCGGGAGATATCGTCGCTGACTGGCGGGAACCAACTAAGACCCTCAGCAGCTCCACGGAGCCTGCCATACTCGTATTACACACAGACGTCGACGGCATGTTGAAGAGTGATGACGAGTTGACCACACCCCACGGGCGACTTTGGACGAGATTCCTGCGCTTCGCTGATACCGCTGTCGGTGGCGGAGGCACTGTGCTTGACCCTGCGAATCACTTCTACGAGCGGCTGGACACCATCCATCTGCACGATTACCCTACCAATGAGGAGGCCACTGAGCGCAGCTTACATCCGGAAGTACAGAGCGTGATGCGAAGCGGGTTTGGCCGGACGTCAGTCTTCATGATCACGGGCATCAAGGTTGCCGAGGGATTCACGATGAGAAGGCCTTCTCTCGAGAGCCGGGAGACGAAGGCGACAATAACAGCACGGCTTCTTGGCACGGAAGCAGGCCCGGGCCTTGAGGCTGAGGCAATCATCGGTGGACATGAGCCGGTGGTGGGGGGGTGGCAACCGCCTGCCGACATCGTCTACGCCTATGAGGTTAGCACGGTCCACTTCGAGGAGTGTCTGTCGGGGCCCTGCCAGATTCATCCCCACGTTCCTAGGGCCGGCGCCGCTTTGCTGCATGATAAGAAAGGGGAACAGAGGACCGAGACAGCGGACGACTACGCGGCGTACCTGAAAACTTTGCGGGAGAGGGCAGCAGATGTGTTCTTGGCCGAGCAGGAGGGCTTGCGGGACATGAACGGGGAAATGGATGTAGAGGTGGTAGAGTTGACGGATGGAACAAAGAAGTGCGATGTGGTCATGTTCAACACTGTGTCTAGGTAGTTTGGACGTGAAGAGCTGCCTGGCTATTGGGGTGTTCTCTCAGCGTGAATTTGCTTCCTGTCTTTACTACAACGGATGAGTCGCATTACGAATGAAATTGCCATTATCGGGTTGAAAGCATTATGGGTGGATTTGCAGTCTTCTCCTAAGCAGGATTGAGTTCAGGTAGACCTCCCAAGCCTTGCCCAGCCAGTCCCCCTTCCCGAACCATCAACACCGTAACCACCCCACGGCAGCAATCTCAACACTCCCCCTCCAACGGCACCTCCGACCTCAGCCCAATCTGCGTCTCCAGATGCTTCATGCGCACCGTATTCAGCCCCGTGACATTCGAAATCACCGGCTTCGTACTCCGCCACCCGATCATCTTCTGCGCCAGGGGCGTCATACTCTCCACCACCGCCCGCGGCACGGTGACATGGGTCTCATACGGCGCCAGCTGACAGCTCCCGACCGACAGCAACAACAAGCGTCGATGATCGGGGTTCTCCGCGCCGTGCGCCGCCCCGCCATGCTTCGTCGTCCGATACAGCACCAACGCGTCCCCGGGCTTAAGCACCGCGCGGACCGTCTGCTCATCCTTCCCGCGCTGGCCCTTCGGCCACCGATGACTCCCCAAGATCACGCGTGTGGCGCCATTCGCCTCGGTGAACTCGTTCACCGCCGTGATGATACTAAACACCGGCGACGGGGCGTCGTCCGCCAGATACTGCAGGATCGGGTGCGTGCCGTGGTCGTTGTGCAGCTCCTGGGTCGGGTTGCCCGGCATCATCTCCATGGCCATCCCGTTGAGGAGCCAGTAGTCCCCGTGTGGGGTGAAGACCTCCTCGCACAGGCTGTGCAGAACGGGGTTGTTGAGGATCTCATGTCGGAAGGTCGGGCATGTGGCGGTCAGGTCGTTCATCCATTTCGTCGTGGTGGGGACCGGCATTTGGTAGAATTCTTGGTTCATTTGTCCCCCCGTCGTCGTGGCGGAGCGGTGCGAGAGCTCTTGGTCGAACTTCTCGATAACGGGGACCGGCAGAAAGCCTTCGATGATGGCGGCGCCGTCGTCGCAGACGGCTTGCCAGAAGGTCTGCGGTGGGGTGGTCGCGGGGAAGCGTCGGATTGGGGGCTTGTTGGGGGTTTCGGGGGATGACATGATTGCTGTGGAAAGGTTGCTCGAGGTTGAAGTGAGGGGGCTGGGAATGATCTCCAAGATGTTTTTGAATCGATACCATGTGTTAGTGGTGGTGGTGAGGATGCGCTGTGCCCTTTTGTACTCATCTATGACTCTCTGGCTGCCGTGGAGACTGACCGTGATCGCCACGCAATGGCTCGGTGTCTTCATCGCATACTTTGAACAGATACAGCAACCGGACGAAGGGGATCTTCCGACAACCAGTGATGTGATCTATCTCATCAAAGCCCCTCTAGAGAGTTGCATGCTGCCTGCTCAATCGAAACCAAGGCAGCAAAGATCCCGATGTCATCATCTATTGCTAATAGGTGGAGACATGTCTCTTCTCTGTGCGAGGCAAAATTGTGATTATTGAACGCATGACCATGATTGCAGTCAATAATCAATAGTCATATTGCATGTTGCTGCATACCGTGCATCATGGCTGTCTGCCCCAGGAGCCTCACTTTCGATCACATCTGACGGAACATACCGGGAGCTACAATGTGGCACGGAACTATCGCCTGGACATGCATTAGAGAAGTGGATATGTGATGGATCCAAGCTAAGTGAGACTAATTATTGGAAGAGTCGCTATTAGCGGTGGGCAGCTTGGCCGGCGAGGCCGCAGTGCGATGATGAAAATGCATGATATGTATTACCTATGGGAAATGAACTAGGATTAATTCACGCCTTCAGCGGCATTACCTCAGCTAGAATCTTCTGCTCATCCTTCTCCACCGCATCCCACGCCTGCTCGACAATTTCCTTACGCTTGTCACTTCGGATGACCACCGACGCCGGGAAAGAAGGCACCTGATTGAAGGCCGATCCCCCGCCACGGGGCTGCATCAGCTCGTCCAAATCCAACTCCACCTTTTTGCCATTTTCATACGCATGGCCAAAGTCGTAGGCCCAGAAGAGGCGCGCAGTGTTGATGAACAAGTGCTCGCGGGCCAGATGTTGGCCGGGACATCCGCGCAGTCCAAAGCCGAAAATGACATGGGGCAGATTGGGGTTATCAATCCAGCGCTGCGGACGGAACGTGAAAGGATCATCATAGACATTCTCATCGTGGTCCATGGCCCACTGATTCAGCACCAGCGTCGCTCCCTTGGGCAGCAAGTAGCCGTTGTACTCAATATCGCTGCTGACGGCGCGCGGCGCTCCCAGCGGCGAGAAGGCGTGCCATCGCAGCGCCTCGTAGACGAACGCCATCACCCAGGGAATCTGGTCTCTGTGCTCCCATTCCGGCAGCCGGTCGGGACCAACTACCGCATCGATCTCCCGTTGCAGGTGGCGCATCTCTTCGGGATGAAAGATGGCCGCCAGGACGATGATGCGAAGGATCTCGTACGGGGTCAGCGAAGCCTGGTAGGTCGAGCCGATGCAGAACGAAAGCTCCAGCTCGCTCATCCCCTTCGCCTCGGGCCGTGACACGTACTCCTTGGCCCAGTTCCACGCCGGCGTGCTAAGCCCATCCCGAAACCGCTTCACATAGATATTCGCCAGCCGCTCCCCAACATCGTCCAGCTGCTTGAGAAACTTGTTATTCCCCGGGAGATACTTCAAGATGGGGAAGAACTCGCGCAGCATGGCAGTGCCCGCAAACATGGACTCGGAGATCCCGCCCAGCTGGGCCACCGCGCGGTCGATATCCAGGATCTCGGCCGTCTCCTCGGGAAACCGGTGCCCGTAGGCGATGCCCAGGAATAGACTCGCAGCCTGCCGGCGCACGCACTCCGTGAAGCGGTCTCCCTTGGTCAGCAGCTCATGCAGGAGCTGCTTGGACTCCAGGTCGTTGATGCCCCGGTACTTCACCGCCATGGTGGGCTTGAGCACAGCGCCGCGGAGGGCGCGGTGCGTCAGCCACTTCTCCCCGTAGGGAAGGGCCGGCGTGGTGAAGCCGTACAGCGCGCGCTCGAGCACGAGCAGCTGCGGGCGGCTGCTGAAGACGGCGTTGTGTTTTGCCAGGAAGGTCTCAACGATGCGGTGCGAGGAGACAATGATGGTGATGTTGCCCCCGTTGTTGACTGTCATGATCGGACCATATTGGTCGGACCATTGTTTGTAGACTTCCCATGCCTTTTGGCGGGGAGCTTGGTGAAGGTTTCCAATTATCGGAAGCCCTCGGGGGCCTGGAGGGAGGGGCAATTGGGACTTCCTGCCGGTTGGCTTCAGAAGGTAGTAGGATAGGATGAGATAGATGATGATGAGGAAGACGAGAGCCAGACCCGTTGGGGTCAACGCAGCTAGGGAGACTGACAAGGCCATTGTGAGGCTGTAGATGATCTCGAGCTGGGTGGTGAGAATCACCCAGCGCAGCTGACAACTTTGAGATGAAGAGAGAGGTGAGAGGGAGGACAGAGGAGGGGGCGGGCGACTTTGCCTTTGCGGATTCGCGAGTGCACTACATAGATTCACCGATCTCTAGAATCTGGCGGTGACGGTGATGCAGGAGGAAATTTGTCCACCAATATCTGTCAGAGCTGTCAATGTGATGTGCAAACTCGATTCCTTGTGTTACAGCTACTATTGCTGTTGTTCTTGCATGATGCACAGAGATTCCACAATTTTCAATAGACTCGATGTTTTAATGTAGATCATTTTGGGTGTTCACTTGAGCTCAGATGACTGGGTTGAACTCCTCGACCTCCTCAGCCAGCCTCAGCCAGCCTCAGCCTCCACTGATGCTCATTTCCGATTGTCCCGGTGCAGATGACACATCACGTTCTGCTGTGCGCCTTGCCATACCTTTCCATGGAGACTATTGATTTTGGCTGCAGATCATGCGGGGAACCTGTCAACTGCAAGTGGCCTTGACCACCACCAAACTTGTCTGTTCAGGATGTTTGTATGATCTCCACGGATGGAGGCAGCCTACGGTACACAAATCCTACCGTCTCCGCTGCATGACGGCAATAGCGCGGGTGATCGACAGCGATCGAGAACGATCGATTCAACCCAATCTCATCGAGTGTGTAATTTTCAAATCGCTAATACACACGCCCATCTGTTACCATTACGTCTGATGAAAGGATAAGTAGTTGTGGCTCACAGCAGAAACGAACAAGGACATACAGACTGACAGACCCAGAAACTTGTTGCAAATCATATTCCCTGTTACACTACGCAAAATGACCATCCCCGAGGAGTCTCTCCAGCAGAGTACGTTTGAGAGCCTGTCCAAGGAGCTCAATTTCAAGAGCGATGAGGAAAGGCTCTGGTGGGAGAAGACCGGGGTGATGCTGGCGAGAGTGCTGTCGTCTGCCAACTACACCCGCGACGAGCAACTCCAGTACCTCCAATTCTATGCCCAGGCTCTGCTCCCTCTTCTGGGCCCTTATCCGCAATCCTTCCGCAGCTCCATCACGCGCAGTGGTCTTCCTCTCGAGTTGAGCATCAACTATCAGCAACAGGAGAAGCCACTGGTGGTGCGCATTGGATTCGAGCCGCTCAACGCCCTCTCCGGCACTCCCCAAGACCCTTTCAATTGCCTCCCCGCTTCAGAGCTCCTGTCCTCGCTCGCCCAACTGCGGATCCCGGGCTATGACGAACAGATCTGGCACCAAGTCATCCAGGACCACACGGTGAGCCAGGCTGAGCGGGAGGCCTTGCAGGGCGTCGACCTTGAGGCGGGCTACATCCGATCACAGACCGCGTTCGGCTTCGACCTGACGAGGGAGGGCAAGATTGCGGTGAAAGGCTACAGCTTCCCCGCTTTGAAGTGCAAAGTCACCGGCCAGTCCATGGCCCAGCTGATGGCCACCTCGATCGCCACCCTGACCCCTCTCATCGACTGCTCCCCGGCGTTCGCTACGGTGGACGCCTACCTGCGCGAGGTTGGCTACGACGACCGGTCATTTTTCTCCTGGGACTTTGTCGACCCGGCCCGCTCGCGCCTGAAGCTCTACACCGGCTCCAACAGCGTGACGTGGGAGAAGCTGGCCGAAGTCTGGACACTCGGCAACCGCGTCCAGTCCCCGACGGTGGCCCGCGGGCTGGAATACCTGCGGCAGCTGTGGGATCGGATGCAGCTGGCGGCCGGCGAGCGGGATATCGTGGTAGCCTTCGATGACCAGCAGAGCACCTCCAAGGCCACCCCGTTGCTCTGGAACTACGAGATGCGCGCGGGCGATCCCACCCCGCTGACCAAGCTGTACTTCCCCGTGCATGGGGAGAGCGACTGGAAGGTGATCACGGCGGTGGCCGACTTTCTGCGTCACATTGGGCTGGAGCGCCATGGTAAGGGGTATGTGGAGAAGGTCAAGTCGTACTAGTAAGTGTTTCCGATGCTTGCATTCGAGTGTATTCACTAACTGTTGGTCTAATCTCAAGTCCGGGCATTGATCTCACTACAACCGATCGGTTTACCTCGTGGGTTTCGTTTGCCTACACGGAGAAGACTGGGGTGTATCTGAGTACTTATTACCATTCTTCCACGGATAATCCTTGGAAGATGACCGTAGAAGAGGAGGAACAGGCTTGAACTCTAGAAAGCTGTTTCGTCAGTCGGATAGTGTCAACATATTCAATCGATCGATAGCCTTTCCATATCAACTTAACCTGTAATCCCCGCACCTTCCAGGAAGGCGATCACATACTCTTTTTCTTGCATGTTCAACAGCATAATCTATTCAAACTCACTACAACAGTGAGGAAAAAAACTACGAACCCCCCCTCCCTCTCATCCCAAGGAATTCAAAACTCTACTCAGAAATCCTCAACCCCTGCACATCCAACGGCTCAACCACCGTCTCCGCCTCCGCGCCGGCGCCCGCGTCGTCCGCATCGTCCGGGCCCCAAAGCTCCTCGACCAGCTGCATGGTGCGCGCATGCTCTCGATCCGCGCTCGCCCCCCCGAGCAGAAACCACTGCACGCACAGCGCCTCGCCCGAGGGCAGCAGCTCCTTGTAGATCTTGCCGCGGCGCCCGACGTGCACCTCGCCGATGAGCGGCTTGAGGAGCGGGTCGCTCTCGCGCAGCCGCCGGAACTGCCGCGTCAGCTCGTCCTTGTACATGTTCCAGTTCGGGGTGAAGTTGGGGTCGTTGCGGCCGGCCTCGGCGTCGATCAGCCACACGTACTGCTCGTGCGGGTGGTGGCGTCGCGGGATGATTACCCGGGAGCGTTGGGGGAGTCTTACCATTCTTCTTTTTGGTTGTGGGTATTTGGTTTGGGGTTGGGGTTGGGGTCGGGGTGTTATTGGGAAGTTTTTAGTGGTTTGTTGGGTGATGGTGCTGGGTTTGGTGGGGGTTTTATATTCATGTGCCAGTGGCCGTCGGGGTGGTTGAGCGGGGGTTGGCTTGTTTCGTTCTTTGAGTGTTTTATATGTTGTTCGGTATATGATAGGATGTTTACAGGAGGTTGCCATTTCTTGATTGTATGTTATTGCTATGATATGTGTAAAGGACCTGGTTGAGATTCCTTGCATGAAAGGTTAAGAGGTGATTACCTCGAAGAACCGATGATGGTAACTTGAAGAGTCATTGATACCAACCTAAAATTGCCCCTCCAAAGCACGGCGCTTGTTATATGAGGAGGATCAGATTGTATTAGAGTAAAGTGCAGGTCAAACCAGTGGTCTTGATTATTATAGTCATATAGAGCTACGGTAGATGATGGCGGTCGTAGGTGCAAGTCCAAACCGCCTTACTGCTAGTACGTATGTAGTCAATCACTTGAAGCACTTCTGTAAGCATGACACATGGGAGGTCTTCTAGTAGAAAAAATCTCATTGCACAGAGAGAACCTTTCTTCTGAATTGCATCTATGGTCCTCTGAACTAAGTGCTGGTTAGAGATCTGTATGTATGTCGAGGCCCAAGGTATGTACAGTACAGTACATATTATACTCAGCAGTGGGGCTGTGTATAGTACTGTGTGTACCTTATGGTACGGTATCATAAGTACGGTGCCTTCCGTTCCCTCGTCCTCTTTTCCCGCTTCCATCCTCCTATTTACTATCATACTCCATCCGATATTGTCCATCACTAGGAATGTTGTGAGGCACATATTCCTGACCATTTCGCACCGCTTCTGCTGCCTTTGAGAACTCTTTCAAAGCGTATTCCTGGCAGTCGTGGTCCAGAATCCACGCCGGGTGCGGTGGCTTCACCATCGTTGGGTCCTGCCGCAATGCGTCGAAGTCGACGTGATTCATCACAAACTGCAACACCGCCAGGCCACCTTGCTGGACGATCTGAGCACGCTGGTATCGGATCTTCTCTGTTACTGACAGCGCCAACGGTACATCCTTTTTCCCCGCCAAGTCAAGGGCGATCGCAAGTGTGGCGGCGTCTTCGATAGCCTGGGTACCTCCCTGTCCGCTGGACGGGAGCGCCGCGTGCGCCGCATCACCAACCACGATCATGCGGCGCTTGGGAGACAACCAGGTAGTCAAAGGGGTACGAATGGCTAGATTCTCCGAGATGAACCGACCACTCATCACCCCTTTGATTACCGCCTCGAGCTGGTCTCGTACTTCCCAACCATCCATGCACTGCAGAATCTGGTTCATTGTTTCATCGTCGTTCTGGGACGGAGTGCTGGCGGCCTGTAGATGCAGCATCATGTCAATGAGGTTCCCGAGACTGGATGTAATCAGATGAGACGCCTACCTTATGCGAGCAGTACCAGAAGAGTTCATTGTCCTTCTTCTTGGTCGTGATTCCGAAGTGGACTCCCGGACCAAGCCATCCATAGATGCAGTCCTCGGATCCCGATTCTTCCTCACTGAGAATCCAACTCAGACTTGGACTGCGAGCCGCTACCTGAGCATCCAAATACCCTCGAGAAGCCGCGTAGCCGGTCTCCTGCAGGTTCATCTGCTGGCCGGTGATGCTCAGTCGACCGTGGCTATGAATTCCTTCTGCACAGACGACACAGTCGGCCGAGATTCGTCTCCCGTCGACTTCAATTCCAGCCTCGTCTTCCGTCTCCCAGTACTGGGTGACTTCAGAGCCCAAGGCGATGGGAATGCCAAGGCTCTGGGCGTACTGGTGCATGGCGGACACTAGTGCTCCACGGTTGACTGTATAACCGCGGCCCTCATTGTATCCATGGAGCTCGAACTTGCCATAACAATAGCCAGTGTAATCAAACACTTTGGCTCTGTTGGTCTGGAACTCCAACGGGCGGATTTGTTCGTGAAAGGCACCATCTCCCCATTTAGCAGTCACTCGAGCTCCGTTGGAGCCAATACTGATTCCGTCTCCTTCTGTTCAATGTTATTAGTGGTTGAGTTGAAGAACAAGCGATTCGCCTCGAATCACATCGCTGACTCAGCTACTAACCCATCTGTTTCAGCTCCTTATACTTCTCAAAAACCATAACGTTATGTCCCTTGCCATGGCATTCAATAGCAACACTCAGCCCTGCGATCCCGAGACCGACAATGATTACTGTCAATTTGTTCGAGTCATCTTGCGCCATGCTCTCGAATGTCATGGTTGCTATCTCGCAGTGTGAAGCAAATGATGTCGAAAACTTGTGGTCGAGCGAATTGATGTGGGCGCTCTTGCACCCCCAGATCGGCGGTCACACCTTTATGACCATCACGAATCCACCATTTGCATGAGAAAGGAAGAAAAAATCCTTCAGTGTGATGAGATCAAGGGAAGACGATCAGCTCGTTTGAAAAATACAGAAACATGCATAATGTGGGACAGGTGGTATCAATAGTGTATTACATTGCGATTTCCGTATCGAGTAATGATTTGCGTCTTTCGTCTCGATATGGTTACGATGATAGGGAAATTGGAGAGGTGATCGACCATGTGGCCCCATGTGCAGCATTCAGCCGGACAAACTCATCAGCCTTCTGTGACATCCAAGGCATAAGCCGTCATCTAGGTGCAGATCCCGGCATTTCACATACACCCAATTCGGAAATGCGGCGGCGGTCGAAGGCAAAGTGATGAAGTATGGTGTGGCCATAGCTTTATCCACGCGGGCTTCAGCTGCGCCAAACGACACTATGGAATAATGCCGGGCCTGGGCGCGCCTTGTGCGATCTAGATGGGCTTTTGCCTTCCATGGACGATGATCAAACTAGGTCACAGAATTTCTTTCATCTACCGACAGCATGAGCTCAATGGCAGATACTTTAAATTTCGAAACCATTGTCGACGGAAAGACAAGCCGCAAGGTAGCAGAGGAGGTGTACAAGCAAAATGAGTTCTCCTGACATTGAGTCGTGCCTCTTTCCGTGCATCATCTCTTCTACTAGTTCATCACCCGATGAGACTATTGTGTTTTGGGACAAGTTTGAATGGGAGGTCACAGTTGCCGACGGCTCGCTGCTGCAGAGCCTGATGCAATCGTGGGCCATTGTGCTAGCCAAGTATACAGACTCCGATACACTTCGCTTCGGCGTCTTGCCTGGTTCGACGAGCAAACACACTTGCGATGAGATATCGGTCGAAGAATATGAAGCTTCTGTAAATTCTGCCGGGTACTTGTCAGACGCTGTCTCCCTCACACGTCGGAAGAAATGTCAAATCCATGAATGGAAGTGCAGAGACCGGATCAACACATGCGTCGCGACTGACTTACACCCGGGCTGGCTGAATGACTGGAAAAGTTCTGTAAGTGCTACCAGCTTCGACAGAACTCGCACCTAGAAGACCAAGTCTGACATGTTGTAGTCTAATCATGGCATTCAACTCTTGCTTGTGGGAACACAGCAAGAATGGCCATGCATCTCCTTGTATGGTAAAGCGGGCCTCGTTGACAAATCCTCTATACGATATTTGAGCACCGCTTTGCAGTATATCCTTCAATCCACCTTGGAGCGTCCGCAAGAGCTGCTGCAGAGCTTTGCTTTGACTCCTGACAATCATTATCGTCAGATCTGTGACTGGAACAAACACATCGTCGAAGAGCCGTTTGGCCAATGTATCCACGACATTTTTCAGGACAAATGCATCGAAAATCCAGATGCAGAGGCCATAAATGCCTGGGACGGTGCAATGAGTTACGCCTCCTTGGATCTGGAATCAGCCAGGATTATGAACCTTCTGCGTCTACAGGGTGCTGGACCGGAAGCAATTGTTCCTTTGCTTTTTGAGAAGAGTAAATGGACTGTTGTTGCTATGCTCGGAGTTCTCAAGGCCGGAGCAGCTTTCGTTTTGTTGGAACCGTCCCATCCTTTGGAGCGTCTGCAAAGCATTTGCCAAGATGTCAAGGCTCGAACTCTCCTAACCTCTGAGCTTCACAAGAATGTCGGGTTGCAGCTCGCCGACAACCTCATCTCAGTACCCTGTCATACTGAGAATGGAGCCTCGTGTCGTGACAAAGTCCCTCCGTCTCGGATTCAGGTTAACCCAGGTAACGCAGCGTATGTTGCCTTCACTTCCGGGTCCACAGGAAAACCAAAAGGGGTAGTTGTTGAACATGGTTCGTTCTGTACCAATGCGATGGTCAGTTCTGAAGCGCAAAATCTGAACGGGTCCTCCCGCGTACTTCAATTTGCCTCCTATGCCTTTGACGTCAGCATTCATGAAAGCCTTGTGCCCCTCATGCTTGGAGGATGTGTCTGCATTCCTTCAGCTTCCGATAGAGTCGATCGTCTTGAAAACACTATTCTCCAGCTTCGGGTCAACTGGATGGAGCTGACCCCATCCGTCGCTCGGCTCCTAAGCCCACAGCGAATTCCCGCCGTCAAAACACTGGTCGTCGGTGGCGAGTCTATTTCGCCCTCGGAGGTCGCCCGTTGGGCGCCATATCTCCGCCTAGCCGTTGCCTATGGCCCTGCGGAATGTACGGTGGTATCGCTCGTGCATCCCTACTTCACCAAAGATGCTGACCCTTTTTCGATCGGTTGGGCCTGTGGGGGTTCGGTCTGGGTCGTCGAACCTGAGGATCACAACAAATTGGTCCCTATTGGTGCTGTGGGCGAATTGGTTATCGGAGGGCCCATTGTGGGCAGGGGATACTTGCATCGACCCGAACAAACGGCCGCTGCCTTCATTCAGAATCCTCGTTGGCACAGAACAGAGAACGGCCGGTTCTACAAGACTGGAGACCTGGTGCGCCAAAGGACCGACGGAAGTGTGTCCTTTCTAGGTCGCAAAGATACCCAAGTCAAATTGCGAGGTCAACGTATTGAACTCGGGGAGATCGAACACCAGGCTGCCGAATTCTTTCCTGGTGCTGCAATAGCTGTGGAGGTTGGCAAGCTCTATCATGGACATTCGAGCTTGGTTATGTTTGTGGAATGGAGTTCATCGAAGCAAGAAAAAAGTTACAAGGACAGAGACAGCTGTCGGGCGACTCATAAGAAATGCCATCGATTTTGGCCAAGGGCGCTTCGAGCTAAAACGGGCCTTGCACAAATACTCCCGTCTTACATGGTCCCGGATTTGATGGTGCCTTTGTGCGCAATTCCTCTTTCCCCCACTGGTAAAGTGGATAGGAAGGCGTTGCGATCGATGATTTCTAGCTGGTCTAGGGAAGAGATCGGAAAATACCAGCCTACAGCGTCTTCCTTATCCTCCAAGGAAAGGCATCACGATCCTGCTGCGCCAGAGGCTACCCAACAAATGATCAAGATGGTTGCTCGCATTCTATCACTTAATGAGAGTGACATTTATGAACACGATAACTTTTTTCAGCTTGGGGGTGATTCAATATCTGCCATGATGCTCACGCAAGAATCCGAGAGTATACCTTTTTTGCATTTCACCGTCGCGGATGTTTTCCAATCCGTTGATATCTCTGAGCTAGCACGACGTGCACACACTATGACTCTTGAGAAAGCCCCCAAGGAATGCAGTATACCAACCCATATTCCGCTGTTCTCGCTCTTGAGCCCAGGGAAGGTGGACGCCTATATCCAGATCGCCGCGGAGCACAGTAATGTGGATGCATCACAGATTGAGGATATATATCCATGCTCGCCTCTTCAGGCGCGCCTGATGGCCAGAACTTCCAAGCAGCCGGGCGCTTTCCAAGGGCGTTTCACTTTCAAGTTGTCCCCAGGCCTCGACAAGGACCGGCTACGATGGGCTTGGAATCGTGCGGCGAATTCTCTTCCGATTTTGCGGACGAGGATTATTCACGCATGGCAATTAGGCGCCGAAAACTTTCTTCAAGTTGTAGTTCGGAACAAGGATATTGAATGGATTGATGCAGGGACACGAAGCGAAAGTGAGGTGAAGAGATCCATGTCATTTGGCTCCCCACTCATCTACCTGGTTGCTCTGCGTGCGAAACTCAATCCTACGTTGACTGTCGTCATTCATCATTCGCTGTTCGATCTGGTCGTCTTCCAGCAGATTCTCACGACGGTTGAAACTGCATATCGAGGAGAGGCTCTTCTCTCGCAACCATTCGCACCATTTATCAAGTATCTCGGAGATCTAAATGTACCTGAAGCGTCAGATTTCTGGAAGAGGGAATTTGCCGGCCTCAATGCAGTCCCGCTCCTTTCCAACAAGAACCCTACACGCTCGAAGCGTTCGGCTATCAGCTGGACCCGCAGACGATCTCTTCTCCCCGATCCTAGCCCATTAGGAACCACAACGTCGTTGCTGATTCGTCTAGCGTGGGCAATGGTACTTTCTCAGTACACCGGCTCTTTGGACGTTGTCTTCGGCGTCACTGTCATGGGCCGCAGCATGCCTGGCTCTGTTGACGTGAAGGGCCCTACCATTGCTACTTATCCTCTTCGAGTCACACTCCACGGTGACCGCAGTGTCAGTGAAACATTAAGGTGTATTCATGATCGGGCCATGAGCGTCGCGCCCTTTGAGCAGACTGGAATGCAACGGATCAGACAATCTGGCCGTGAGGCTGCTATCGCCTGCGAGTTCCAGAGCATGCTGATCGTTCAACCATCATTAGAAAAGACACCTCTGGGCAGGACGGGTACATCGCGGTTGATGACGCTGGATGAGACCGGAACTTGGAAGCACAAGTCGTACACCAGCTTCAGCACTCAAGCCCTAAGTGTCGTCTGTGAGCCTAGCGCTGAACATTTGGAAACGACGGCCTATTATGACCGAAATATCATAACGTCACACCAGGCCACAGATATGTTGAGAAGTATGAATCGCATACTTCGCCTTCTTGTACGGGATCCTGATGTCCCACTAAGGAGGCTTCTCAAGAAATGTCCGCCGACATGCGATTATACAGACAACCGTCACGAAAGCGTCTCCTTGGCCTCTCTAGAAACAGCTGCTTCTGGATATCTTGGACCTGGCATTCCCGTGATTGCGGACTGGGTTACGCCCCGGGCATCTCGAACCCCTAGTCTCGCACTTTTCGTTGGGGTCGTGAGTTTGGATACATTGTCAGATGATTGCTCAGTCCTAGCAAAGGTGGATGAGCCACTGCGCACTCGATTAACTCAGCTTATGCGTGAGCTACAACAGAGGCTTCTTGGAAAAACTGTGCGTTTTTGTTGTGTTCCCGTTTCCCTTCGTTATAAGCCATCCGTGACTCGTCTCCTTCTCGATCGATCTAGTGCACTAGAAGCTGCCGCCAAGCTCACCTGGGCAAGCTTAACTTCGTGGCAATCTTCACAGGACTCCATTGCTAGCGAAGACTTGCTGCCCATCGAGGTAGGGCTAAGACACGCATTAGGAACAGTGCTACAGCTGAAGGCCAGAGAGATTGGGGTTGAAGATGATTTGGTTTCCCTTGGGTGCGATTCCCTTGTCGCCATGCAGTTCGCTGCCCAGTGCAACCTGGATGGTATCCAGGTGACGGTCGCGGATATCTTCCAGGCCAAGTCGCTCAGATCCCTAGCTCTAATAGTCAAGGACCGCCCAGCGCAACATTTTCAATCCACGGCATTAGCAAAGTTCTCCTTATTGAAGCCGACGTATGAGAACCAAAAGTCCTTCGAGCAAGACATATTTACGACCGTCGACAGTGGCGGATTGGGAAAAGCGACCGAAGATGCATTTCCGTGCACCCCGTCGCATCTAGGACTTCTTTCAGAATTGGGCAATTGTCAATCGCATACGATCTGGGAGGTTGGGGGGCCTGATGAGCGGATCAACCCTACGCATCTAGCCGAATCTTGGTTGAAGCTTGTTGAGCACCATGCCGCACTGCGGACCCTCTTGCTGCCCAGTCTGTCAAATCCAGCCCAGATGTTCCATGTCGTGCAAAAGAAGTCCCTTGATGCCGTCGAGATCTTGGCCGACATCGATGATTCCAGTATACTGGAAACTGCAAGGCGGCCTTGTCTATCAAGCTACAATAAAAAAGGACTTCCATACAAGTTCACGGTCTTCCAGAGCACAAGCGGGAGGGTTCTCTGCAAGCTAGAGGGGAGGTATGCCTTCCTTGATGCAACCTCGGTCATCATCCTCTTGACAGATCTTCGAAGGTCTTTACAAGGCATTACGCTATCGGATTCAACAGTCAGTTCCTACTCTTCATGGGTATCGTTTCAGCAAAGCTGGGCTAAGGATTCCTCGCATCTGCATTTCTGGGATCAGTATCTGGCCAATCTTCACCCATGTATCTTGGCTGGTGCGGTTGCGCATGACCGCAGCGCGGTGCTCCCACACAGCCAAAATCATGAGAGGAAGGTTGCTGAGAACAGATGTCGTGGACAAATGCGATCCCACCACCAAACACTTCTTGAAGACACCCGCGCCCTGCGCGAATGGTGCGACCAAAGGGGACTAACCATCACCAACGTGATACAGGTTGCTTGGGCACTTGTGCTCAGCGGAAAAACGGGCCGGGACGACGTCTGCTTTGGAGCTCTAGTCTCCGGCCGCGATGCAGCCGTGCCTCACATCGGAAACATGCTGGGATCGCTCTTCAATGTCCTCGCCTGTCGGATTACGGTGCAAGCAGAACCCGACCATCATGTTCTCAACCATGTCCTGCAGGCTAATCGCCGCTCAATGGGAGAGCGGGCGTCCCACCAATTCTGTTCTCTGAGCGAAGTCACACGCCGGGTCCTTGGCGAGAAGGAGTTCGGAGCGCCCGCGTCCCTGTTCAACACCTGCCTATCGGTTGAGCAGCCGCTTACCGATCGAACGGGGCCAATGGATGGGTTCTTCAGGGTGCTGGAAACAGTTGAAGAGACTGAGGTAAGAATATCCCACACCCTTGTCTTAGTCGGATTCCTTTCTTCGCCATTGAAATTCAGCTTTGCTCACATTGTTTGGGGTGCCAGTATGACATGGTTGTCGCCGCCACAGTGCTTTCTGACCGAATTGAGGCTCAGATGATGTTCTGGGATAGCTTTTGCGATGCTGCGCGTGCTGCAGACCTTGGACAGGCTTTGACTCGAGCAGTTGAACGAATTATGGTCTGTGATGCGATGGAGGTCTGTGCTTGATGCTCGCGTGAAAGACAGGCGGTTTGTTTGTGATGTTGAGGTCGCCTTGAGAGTGGCTTTGTTGGTTTGAAGTAATGTTTTGGTTATGATGAGCTAGTATATTCCGTGCGTTGTACTGGGGTTTTGAGGTTCTAGTGTTTGATGTTGAATTGATACATAATTGAATATCACGCGTAGTTTTGACGGCCAGGATTATTTGAACCCTTCCTTTCATTTGGAAGAGTGTGTCAAACGGAACTTGGACTGGGGTAAAGGAGACTAGTAGTTATCCGGAATGATATCTCTTCCCCATGTCCAGTCCTGACCCGTGAGCATTAGTCCTAAGCTTATATCACCTCTAAAATAGCCATATAAAAATTAGAAAAGCTTAGAAACATTCCAAGTCACTCTAACTCCCTCCAGAATCACAGACGCCAGCTTTTATGACCCCCTCTCACGAAATTCTGAAGCCCCTTGGAGCTGATAATCCAAATTTACAGAGTGTAAGATAAATTACGACGCACCTAGGGAGAAAGGCGGTCGACTAGGCGGAAATAGCTTCTTGACCCCTGTAGCCGATTCTGCCGGCAGAGTTCTTGCCCGCGGAAAGGGGAAGGGCTGTGTTTCGCTACGCGTCAGGCACTTCCTTCGCCGCAAAGGAAAACAGAATGAAGCGTCGGCGTAACCAGACGGGCTGCAATCGTTGCGATGCGCTGGGTGCTAAGGTCTGCTAGTTGCCGATAGCTGCAAGAAAACCGAGTTGACCAAGCTTGCTGTCGCAGTGTGTCCAATGCCAGCCCAACTGATATCGGCACCTCGTCAACAACGCGAAACAGGCGAGTCGCACGTGTTAGCGACATTGGTGCGTCAAGAGCCGGCTCGTAAGGAGAGCCTTTTAACATGGAGGAGAATTCTTCAAAGCCATACCCACCCGACAAACACCACACAATATCTAACCCTAGAACTTGGCCCTCAAAACCCACCCTGTCTCTCGGATCCTCGTTACCAAGACCAGCATCGTTCCCGCCAGGAAGAGACAGCCCGAAAAGATTTTCATTCCTGTATAGGACCCATTGTTCTGCGCCAAAATCGCCCCCGCGATCGGGTTGGTTGTTAACCCCCCAATCGAGGAGAAGAGGTAGAGCACACCGGTCCAATACCCCATCTCCGGGAGAGGGGCCAGTTTCGCGACGAGGGCCGGCGGAAGCGAGAAGTACGCGCCAGACGTGACGCCGTACAGCACCGCGAAGGCGATATTCGCCGCGTCAGTCGTGGCCGGGATCCAGAGCCCGAGGATCAGAATCCCGGTGATGGTGCAGACCAGCAGGAATATGTTGTACACGCCGACTTTATCGGAGAGGAAGCCCGCAGCCATGCGGCCGAGCAGGCTGTTTCGTCGGCTATTAGCGTCTTCTTTCTCTTGCTGCTGTGGCGAGAGGATGGGATGGTGATACATACCTCCCGGCATTCAACATGGGCACGACATACTGCGCCAACTCCAGCCTCATCCCGCTCTTGATCGCAGCCGTCTCCACGAAGTTGGTGGGGATATACACCCCGAACGTGAGCAACACGAACCCCGCCACGAGAAAGCGCATCTTGACCTCCCGCCAGGGACGCAACACCGCCTCGCGATCCATCTTCATTTTCTTCTTGCTCCTCCCATCCTTTCCATATGAATCCTCACCACCATCCCCCCTTCCCCTCCCCGCACCCCGATCCCTAATCGTCAAACACATCACCCCCAACAACCCCGAGATCAAGAACGCCGCCACCCGCATCGCCCACCCAAACCCCACCTGCACGACCAACCTGCGCGTCATAATGGGGAACACGATCCCCCCGACACTCGACCCCGACGCAATGATCCCGTACACAGCGCCCCGACGCCTCCGGAACCAGCTGGGGATCACGCTCATGGCCGGCTGGAAGATGGCGCAGATGCCCATGGCGCTGCACACGCCCTGGGCCAGCAGGATCTGGTAGTATTGGGTCGCGAGGGAGGTCATCAGGAGGCCGATGATGTGCAGGGCGGAGCCCGTGAGGATGACGGGGCGGGTGCCGTGCGTGTCGCTTAGGTAGCCTACTATTGGGCCCTGCGGGGGAGTTTGGGTTGTGGTTAATGGATGTGGGTAGGTGGGGTGTTGAAGACTTATCTCGCTGGGCTAGACGGGGAAAGGGGAGGGGAAAGTGAGACGAACCATGAAGAACATGAAGAATACTTCTAGGGAAGGAATCCAGGCGATCGTGCTCGGTGCGTATTGGGGGAGGAGGGTGGTCGCGTAGTAGGTTTGGAAGGTTCCTATGCCTTTTTGCCTGGTCAGTAAATCTGGTGGCGCTGTGGGTTTGGGTCGACAGGTGTGTTTATGTATGCTGGGATAGTGTGTAGATGTAGGTGCATGGTAGGCATACTATTGATCCAGCCGAAGCTGCAGAACATGGCGCACCACGCCCCGAAAACGACGGACCATGCGGCGAGGCCGCCGTCCGGGGGCGGGTCGTCGATGCATTGTGTGGGGATTGACTGCGCTTGCGCGTGTTGCTTCTCCGTATCGAGGATGGCTGACACCGGTGGTTTGGGTGGAAGTGGAAGGGGAGGTTCTTTGGTGGTGGTGGTGGTTGTAGTTGGGTCCGGCTGCTCCCTTGCTGAGTTGGTCCGCACTCGGGACATGGTGCGCTTATCAGCTCCCCCTGAGAGTGAGGCGTCAATTGAGTTGGTCCAGCAGCCGGGCTTTCCAGGGAACAGCCCCTGGTGGTATAAATACGAATAGGAGGTGGGAATATTGTTGAACTACTGCCTCATTGCCCCTCCCTTACATGCTCAGGTATGTGGTTCGCCGGCAGACATGTCGACGGGTAAATTCTCCGACATCCCAATATATTGTGAATTGGGATCCACATTTTATTGAGAGTAGTGCCATAAACCATCAAGAGCATAGAGGAATGGATCTGCTCAAGCGAGGAGTCGTGATTTAGTGGCCGGATATGCGACTTCAAGATTCATCAAACCAGGATTTAACAGAAGTGGGAATCTAACGGGTTAAAAACAGGGAATCAAAAGAATGTCGATCCACGCATCATTCCGAACAGCAAAAGCGATCATCATCATAATCATATCCTCCGGAACGCCATGTCGTTAAGGGAAAAAAAAGCCATTAAAGCTGCCCCAGCCGCAGCAAGCTCAACAGCACCGCTCAAGCAACACGTCCAACCTTTAACTTTCTTTTGCACCACTCCCGAACCGACTGTCGCGGGGGCTCGCGTGGCTCCGTACTGACGGCCGGGACTGTGAGTTCGGGTGCTCCGGGGCTGGGTCCCACGACCAGCAGGTATCGCGGTAGAGGACTGATGGTGGCCCAGCTACTATTGACGACGACGGGAACATGGCTTGTGGAGGTCTTGCAGGGTCGACGCAGGTGCTCGAATGTGCGTCGGCAGATTGGACAGCTTGGGTTTGGCCGCTTCAGCCAGTCGTCGATGCATGGTTGATGGAAGAAGTGCTGGCAGGGTAATTGGCGGTACGATTTGATGGAATCTAGGTCTTCGAGGCAGATGCTGCATTCTTGGTTGTCTTCTTTGCTGGTTAGCGAGGGGCCCGTTGGTTGCGGAGGTAGCAGGCGCACGTACCTTCTAGCGAGGTGGGGAGGTTATCGACGATAGGCAGTTGGTGGAGATCTATCTCGTATTGCATTGCGGAGGGCTTGCCTTGTGCCATTATGGAGGATAATGCACAGTGTGCGCAGGTCTCTGAAATTGTCTTCTACAGACAATTTTTCTTTGCAGGACGAGAAGAGTCAGGGAGAAAGGGAAAAAAAAAAATTACCGCTTGTTGACATTGAGCAGCGATGATGTGGGTGCCCCTGACCGTGATGTCATATGCTCATAAGGCTGAAATGACTTAATCCTCCAAAACAGGCTTTGGTGGAGCCTGCGGGCTGGGTTGTGCAGTGCCGTGGTTGGCGGATGCCCCTGCAGGTTTGACGCGGCACATGGAAAATGACGGCTGTGACACAATCTGCGCAATTCAGATGCCGAAGTCGTCGGCTTGCATCGGGTCTGGCCATCATTACAAGGGAAGCGCTGCAGCAAGCGGTGAACATGCTCTTTGTTCTTGATCGGTTCAACTAAGTATGATTTGTTCGTCTAGTGTGGTCCTTGTATAGTGGAAGGCTTCGTCTATATATTTCGGTTCGAGTGTCTCGAAGCGACAGCCATGCCAAGGCAGGCGACCGTGGCTCGTCAGTAACCAAGTTGTGACATCGTCCCAAGCGTCCTCCAATCATGCTGCTGGAGCGCAAACTATATTCAGGCCACTCAGGAACCGTGGCTAAGACTATTGTCATAAGGGACTCCTTGCGATGATGCGCAAAACAACTATTCCGCCTATGTCGCCCTGCCTTTGCGCTTGAGTATATACAAACATAAAATGTCCGGTTTTCGAAGAGGCTCGTTTGATTGTACAGCTCGAGTGCCTCGCTAAAGGTACCGTCGGCCTTTGCAGTCGCGGTGTTGTATCTCTCAGATTCGGCCGACCGGCATGGTCTCGTATGATTTTAGACGAACCGTGGTCGATACGCTCATCTCCGAGGAGGAGGATTGTGCTGTCATCAACTAGGAACAGGAATAAGTCTGATGACTTGATAGCGTCAGTAAGCAATACTGAGCCGGTAATCAGAGGGATCGATAAGCGGCGACAGTAGTTGTGGTGTGCGCTGTGGAACAAACCTTCGGGGCTTACCCATTCGCATCCTCCCAAGGACAAAACCATGGCTCCTATCTCGTCAAGCTCAATATTCCTAGAGTGCTCCGCATGAGAGAAGAAGAAGAAGAAGAAGAAGAAGAAGAAGAAGAAGAAGAAGAAGAAGAAGAAGAAGGAGGATAGGATTGTTCTGTTCAAGATGTTCTGGAAGGCGTGTTGATGGGAGAGGGAAAGAGAGCACCAGCATGTGATCGAAAGTCAAGTGATCTGCCTAAGATGGAAGGTCAAACACTCCAGTGCGGAGTTTTGCTATCACTTCAAAATCCCTCAATCTTCTCTCTCTCTTTGATCACGACGTCCTATTTTCATTTTCCTGTATTGACTTTCTCCGCATGATAGGATTTCTCATCAGCCTTCCGTCTTCTCTTGAGCACAGCCCCCTGCATCTATCACGTAGGCCAAAATACGGGGACTGGAGATTCAGCGGTTAAGCGTGGTCGCTCAGTCGATCCCAAGAACACTGACCGATCTGCCCGTGATTGAGCTGTAAGTCCTTCATCATGCAAATGTCCAAGCCCTTTATTCTTCTTGGCGCTAATGAGTATGCATTGTCCTGCCTAGGCGCCCGAGTAATGGTCCGTGAGCCTCTGGTTTGTCTGTACGGAAGACTCTGTCATCGACCGCCGTTCGAACATCGTAGATTGTTCGAATGGGAAGTCCCATACAGCATATCGAAGACCAGAACCTGACCAGTCGGTGCCAGCAGATACACCAACACTGGAGCACATTCGCTTTCTGTGTTAGAGGTTTTTCAAAGCTGAGTGCCGGGGCCGCACGCATCTACTGTCAAATGCAGGTTATCGATAACGTCCTTGAAAATGAGAACCCGAAAGCATTCGGCACAGTTGACCAATTACTCGGCTCTGGTAGGCTGCTCCACTCGTGGCCAAGAACCTGATTCAGTTGTATGATTGTTTAAGCATGCTTGAACGACCGGTCATTATTTGACCTCCGATTTTACAAATCGAGACCTGCAACCACAACACGCAACTGCATCACGGACGACGGTGTTGCTCAGGAATGTCTACCTATCACACATGTCCACTGGCGTGTCCGAGTCGACTGTGGGGCAAGTCTGGGAGTAGAATACCGACGCCGGATAAAGTCCGTTGGCTCGACCACCGCGTGGCAGAGACTACACTTGTTACTTTGATTGCGATTGGAGGCTTAATTCGGGTGCTCGGATGGACCTGAGGTGTTGGGAAATTTAGCAGGGACTGGTATACTGCAGGAACTGCGCTGGGTCAAAAAGGCGAGGGGTCTTGATTGGCAGCTGGAAGGGGCGCAGAGCAAGGCCTAATCTAGTTGAAGCTGGGACCACCTTGATTCCGACTCGTCTGAAGCTTCCAAGCTAGGGCATAGTCCGCGAGAACTATTGGATGTACACGCGAAACTCTTCTCCACTGCCGGCCAACTTGTTTGTGCCGTCACGGCAGTTCATGCAACAGTTCGTGAGTCAGAGTGAACATCAGTTCTCTTCCCAAGCAAATTGTCAAACTGTTCAAGTCATTTGGCGTTTGGTCCGACCGGCAGAGGAGGAACGGAAACGGACAGAAATTTCAAGCCGAGGAGCTGTCACCGCAACGGCATGTTTTACCTCCGACAGCCAAGACCCTAGTGCGGGAATAGCTTCGTTCTCAACCCGATCGGCGGCCAACCTAAAACACTTGCCCCTTGCCCTAACCGCCATGCGACAGTTTCACCCTCACCTTAATTGCTCCGGCGCCTCCGGAAATGGCCCAGTGCGGTAGTGGTCCCGGTTTAGCTCCTGACCGTTTGTTATCCTACTCTATCACAGCCATCCGCCTTCGATGCCTTGCGCAACTTAAATACACCGTCATCACCATCCTTCGGTGGAAACTTTTTCTTCTCCATCAGCAGGTCTTTCTTTACTTCCACCTCCATCACATTCCTTCCTTCGGGCTTCATTGATTGAAGTTCTCACTTTCGTTGCGCTGGGTCGCTCACTCTTTCTGTCAATCACTTCCATTCTTTCAACCAATTCTCTTTACTTCCGCTAACTCTTTTTTTTACTAAACTCGCCAAAATGCGTCAGGCTCAGACTTTGTCCCTCTTGACAGCTCTTCTGTCCGCCACGCGTGTGGCTGGGCACGGTCACGTCACCAACGTTGTCGTCAATGGTGTTTACTACGAGGGCTTCGATATTAACAGCTTCCCCTACGAGTCCGACCCCCCTAAGGTGGCTGCTTGGACCACTCCTAACACTGGCAACGGTTTCATTTCCCCCAGCGACTACGGTTCCGATGACATTATCTGCCACGAGAATGCCACCAACGCCCAGGCCCACATTGTCGTTGCGGCTGGTGACAAGATCAACCTCCAGTGGACCGCGTGGCCCGATTCCCACCACGGTCCTGTCCTTGACTACCTCGCTCGCTGCGACGGTGAGTGTGAGACAGTTGATAAGACGACTCTTGAGTTTTTCAAGATCGATGGCGTTGGTCTCATCAGCGACACCGAAGTGCCCGGTACCTGGGGAGATGACCAGCTGATCGCCAACAACAACAGCTGGTTGGTCGAAATCCCCCCGACCATTGCTCCTGGCAACTACGTTCTTCGCCACGAGATCATCGCTCTCCACAGCGCTGGCACTGAAGATGGTGCTCAAAACTACCCCCAGTGTTTCAACCTCCAGGTCACTGGCTCCGGTACTGACGAGCCCGCCGGTACCCTCGGCACCAAGCTCTACACTGAGGATGAGGCTGGTATCCTTGTGAACATCTACACCTCTCTGTCTTCCTATGCCGTCCCCGGCCCCACCCAGTACAGCGGTGCCGTCTCTGTCAGCCAATCCACTTCGGCCATTACCTCCACCGGAACTGCTGTTGTCGGTAGCGGCAGCGCTGTTGCCACCTCTGCCGCCGCGGCTACCACCAGCGCTGCTGCTTCTTCTGCCGCTGCTGCTACCACCGCTGCTGCCGTTACCAGCGCCAGTGCCAACACCCAGATTGCCCAGCCCAGCAGCAGCTCCTCTTACTCCCAGATCGCTGTGCAGGTGCCCTCCTCCTGGACCACTCTTGTGACCGTCACTCCTCCCGCCGCCGCTGCCACCACCCCTGCTGCCGTCCCTGAGCCTCAGACCCCCTCTACCAGCTCTGGTGCTACCACTACCAGCAGTAGCAGCGGCGCCGCCCAGTCTCTCTACGGCCAGTGCGGTGGTATCAACTGGACCGGAGCTACCTCTTGCGTTGAGGGCGCTACTTGCCACCAGTACAACCCTTACTACTACCAGTGCATCTCTGCCTAAGCAGGACGCTTACTTTCTCCATAGCTAGATTACCTAGATTATCTCCAATCAGATCTGCTAAACTTGTATATTAGTCTGAGTACTCAGGAATTGATTCGTATTCTACACTATCTTATTCTCACTTTCACCGTTTTCACTGTGAGTAAAGGTAGTACTTGGTCCATGAAACTTCCTGGCTGTTGTCATATGCCTTGGAGTATTCTGGCATGTTCATATTCAGACCGTGTTCCCCTGCCAAGTGCGCTTGAGTTCAGAATTTTGTTGACAGTGAATATGTGCAGCTTGGTTGCGCTTAGTCGGCGAGGGGTAGTGTCTGCTGCAGGGTAAAGGTATTTCCCACGCATTACAACACAGTCATCTCTTCATCCTACAGGATCTTTGGTTATTCTACTCATTCTGAACTTTACTCTTTCTGATAGATATCAGCAGATAGACTTTCTATCACAAACCACAGACAGCTTCACAGTACTTTGATCACTTTCAGTAAGTATACTTCTATCCAGGACTTTCACTAACTGGATCCCCACTATCTTGAACAAATCCTCACGCTCCAACGCACAAAGAAGAAGTCCAATTGCGTTTCTGACAGAGATCATCAGGTTGATATTCGAATACATCAAACACACATCTCAAAAGCATTTATTCACACGAGTAAGTACCTATCCATCCAGGTCTTTGGAGAATGGCCTTACCTTTATCATCAATATCCTGAACAAGACCTCACATTCCGACGCATAAAGAAAGGAGACAAGCGCATTGCTGACACAGAGTATCAGGCAGATATTCACACCAAACAAAGAAAATCTTGACAGCAGTTATCCCTACAAGTAAGTAACCATCTATTCAAGAGCTTTTCAAATCACCTCACGTGCGTCCTTGAAGCCCTGAGTAAACCTTCCCGCTCCAACGCGTAAGAAATAAGGACGATACATGCAGGAAACCATCAGACCGGACAGCACAGCTAACAGTACATCTCAGAGAAGTTGCGCATAAGGCACGAACCACTAGCGTACGCCCAAGGCCCAACCATTACCCCCGAAAGTCCGCAAAAGAGCTCCATCCCGAACGGCAAACAGTCTAAAGAATGGACGCGAACACTCAGGCTCTCGACGCCCCAAAAGATTACATCTCGAGCCTGCCCAGCAAGAATGTCCGGGCGATGCTGCTCGTGGCGCTCAACGTCTGGTTTCACTTGCCCGCGGCGATGCTCGCAGGTTTGACTGAAGTTGTAAACCAGCTTCACAATGCGTCTCTAATCCTGGACGACATACAAGACCAATCCCCAATGCGCCGGGGTCAGGCGGCTACCCATGTGGTCTTCGGCGTAGGCCAGTCCACCAACACCGCGACGTTCATGGTTGTCGAAACGTTCAAGAAAGTCGATCTGTTGATTCGTGGACAGGTTCAGGCTCAGGCCCAGGGCCAGGCTGAGGCTCAGAACGAAACCATAACTCCTCCCATCACCTCGTCCCCCTCCTCCATTGAAGCTCAATCCCATCAGGCCCAGGAGATAATGCATACAGGCCTCAAATCCCTGTTCACCGGCCAGTCTTGGGACCTCCGTTGGAAGGATCAGAACTATTGCCCAACTCGCGAGCAGTACCTGGAGATGGTCGCCGGCAAGACCGGAGCGCTGTTTCAGTTAATATCGAGACTGATGTTCTGCCTCGCCGGCTCGGGAGCCGCTCTCCTTCCTGCCAACCAACGCCCGCAGGAGGAGCAGAATTCGCTGGTAGAGAAATTCGATCGCTTCATGCATGACCTCGGATTATACTTTCAGGTCCGTGACGACTACCGTAATCTCAAGGATACATCCTATACTGCCCAGAAAGGCTTTTGCGAGGACCTTGACGAAGGCAAGTTCAGCTATCCTGTGGTCATGTGCTGTGAGATAAACTACGTGTTCAAGAGGCCCCTTTTGGAGCTTTTTGGTCGGCTGAAGTACAGGAAGGGTGGTATTGAATACGAGGACAAGATGAAGGTTTTGGCCATGTTGGATAAGTCCGGCGCAATGAGAGCCACGGAAGTCGCCATCAAAGCGTGGGAAGAAAAGTTGATGGAGATGGTCACAGATCTTGAAAAAGCATTTGGTTCTAGCAATCCCGCCTTGAGGGAGATCCTGATGAAGTTGGCCGCTTAGACGTTGAGTTGGATCCATACCTCCGGTAAGATCCTCTGCTTTGGGAATTTGGTGGTTGGTTTTATGGAAGGTGAGGTGGAGCATGGTGTTAAGGGAGTGGGTGGGGGCTCGGTGGGGGCTCAGTGTTGGTATTCTGTTGGATTACATCCTTTCTTTTATTTCCCTTTCATGCGATGTAATTTCTCGTTCTTTGTTACAACGATCTAGTTATCCTATCAGGATGCAAATTGAAAAGATCTGGTTTTGCCGAAAAATTCCTCCAATAATGACATCGGTAGAAGTTCAACTTATCATGAGTAAGTTGAATAACAATCCGACTCACAAAAAAGTGGAAAATCTCGTCAGAAGGTAGCGTAAAGACAGATGCCTATATCTTAATGATGTGATCGCTTCGTTGCACAACTTCGGCCTTTATCCAGGATGATCCCGTTAGTACTTCCCGCCTGCTGTGTAATTTTATATTGACTAGTCGTACTAGTAGTATCTACGCCAAATACAATGCATAAATAAAGCTTATCTTGAGGTACTGTTGTTCTATTAAAACCCTCGATAATGCTTACCAAAATTTCTGTGCCGATAACAATCGAGCACTGGACTCAAATAGAGAGGCAGTAAACTCCGTGAGTGGATGATGCTAAGCGGTGAGCGGCCGCTGGAGAAGGACGTCAGGATGAACCCCCCATCCGGTATCCGGAACCAAACCCCACAAACCTAGGAAGGCACCACTGCTCTCCCTATTAAACACTTCCCCTTCCCAATTTATTGTCTCTTCATTCTCCTCTTATCTTATCCATGACCATCCCAAGCCCATCCCCTGAAAGCCTTCCCTAAGCACAAGCAAAATGCTCAAGTGGCCCCGCATTCAATTCTACGAACTGGGTGACCAATCCTGGCTCCCAGGCTGGCTGCACCAACACGAGCAGTTCACGCTCACGCAGCTCTGGCACCTGTCCATCCCCGGATGGAGCCACGGCAGCTTAGCAACCCAGGCCTGCACCGTCCTCCGTGATTATCTGCCGGATGTGTCGTCGTACCTGTTCGTCGACCTCTGCGCCGGCGCCGGCGGGCCCACCCCGTTGCTCGAACGGGAACTCAATCGAACCCTCGAGCAGTCCAACGGCAGCGATAGCAGCGCTCGGCCGGTCCGATTCCTGCTCACCGATCTCTTCCCTCATCTTGAGGCCTGGAAGGGCATCACCAAGAAGCAGCCCAACATCTCCTACATTTCTTCCGCCGTGGACGCGCGGGATGCTCCGCGCTACACCCCCAAGGATCGCAAGGAGTGTCGCATCTTCAACATCTGTTTCCACCACTTCAAGGATGAGGATGCCCAAGGGATCTTGCAGAATGCGGTCGAGGAGGCGGATGCGTTTGTGTATGCCAATTCAGCCCGTTTCTTCATCTTTTGTTTGTACTAGGGAACATGTACTGACAACAAGTAGGATCTTCGAAATCACCGCCCGGGACCTCTGGACGTGCCTGTGCTCCCCGCTGATTTTCTTCTTCACGTACCTCGTGACGCTGCGCTGGTACTGGTGGTCGCCCGTGCATCTGTTCTTTACGTATGTGGTGCCGGTGACAGCGCTGGCATTGTGGGTTGATGGGCTCATCTCGTGTCTGCGGACGCGGACGCCCGAGGAGATCTCGGCGCTGTTGCAGCGGCAGGAGGTGGTGGATGTGACCGGGTGGAAGTTTGCCAGTGGAAGCCGGACGGTGCAGTGGCCCTTTATCACCTTGCATTATTATGTGGGCGTTAAGGCTCCTTAACTGTGGGTTGGATGGGTTAAAAGGGAATGAGAATCCATAATGGTAGATCGGGTTGACCTCAAACTTCTTTCTTGTTTTTCCTTTTCTTTAAATTATTTCTAATTTTATTTTGTCTGTTGCTCTATTTGCTGGTAATGCACCCCGAGGTGGCTCAGTGGTCACACGTAGTGAATGTGGCTAGCTTGTAGTTCGCAAAAGTCTTTCTACGCAGCAAGCCCAAAACAAGGGTACTTAAGAAAGCACCAGTAAGGAAGACACAGGGAAAAGAACAAATAAACAGAGAATAAATTTGAATCACATCCAGTCTGTTGAGTTGTAATACAGCACCTGATTCCTAAGGTGTACATTACAGTAAGGTACTGTACAGTAAATAAACAGTTATGAACCCCCCCTGCACAGGGCGGAAAAGCGGAAACCAGACTGGTGGTCCAAGTGTCCTTCCCGCTCCGGTCCGCCCATCCCCCAATCATGCCATTGCCATCCGTCCCGTCCATCCCTCCCATCTCTTTATCCATCATACCACAACCACCCCAAACCACCAATCCATTTCCCACTTAAACCATGAAGATAATAATCATAGGCGCCGGCCTCGGCGGCCTCACCACTGCCATTGCCTGCACCCAGCAAAACCTCGACGTTCTCGTCCTCGAGAAGTCCCCCCACCTGCAGACCGCCGGCGCGGGCATCCAGATCCCGCCCAACGGCACGCGCGTCATGCGCGACCTGGGCCTCCTCCCCAAGCTCCTAACCGAAGGAGGGGCGAAAATCCTCGAGCACGTGGATTTCCGGCGCTACGCTTCAGGCGACCTCCTCCGGTCTATGCCCTTCGGGGAGGGGATTGTCAAAGAGTTCGGGGCGCCGTGGTTGATCATTCACCGAGCGGATTATCATCGCGTGCTGTATGAGGAGGCTGTCCGGCTCGGGGTGGATGTCAGGCTGGGGGTGGCGGTGGAGGGGGTGGATTTTGAGGGTCCGGCTGTGCTGTTGGCGGGTGGGCAGCGGGTGCCCGGGGATCTTGTTCTGGGGGCTGATGGTTTGTTTTCCTTCTTTTTTTTCTTGTGACTCTTACTCCATGGAGAAGAGGGCTTGCTGACGGTGGTGTTGCTAGGACTCTGGTCTCAGGTTCGGGAGTGGGTCGTCGGTGGAGATGGAGTGATGCCTCAGGAGACTGGGGATCTGGCGTACAGGGCGGTGATTCCGAGGTCGGAGCTTGAGGCTCTCCGGGATGAGAAGATAAAGAATCTGTGTGGGCGCGCGGCGGTTACGAGCTACCTCGGGCCGGGGAAGCATACTATCTTCTACCCGGTGCGGGGCGGGAGGGAGTTCAATCTGGTCTTGCTGCGGCCGGATGATTTGCCGTCGGGGAAGAGGAGGGAGGAGGCCGGGGTGCAGGAGATGCGGGAGAGTTATGCTGGATGGGATCCTACGTATGCTTCCTGATCTTCTGTGCGGGGTGGATTAAGGATTGGATTATATTCAAAGCATCCACTGACAAGCTGCTAGATTGGAAAAGCTTCTGTCACGAGTCACCTCGGTCTACAAGTGGAAGCTGAACCAGCTGCCGGAGCTGCCTACATGGACGAAGGTTTGAGTCTCGTGATGGCTACTGTGCAGGTCGCTGACCGAAGTACAGGGTCGAGTGGCTCTTCTCGGCGACGCCTGTCATCCTACCCTGCCTTATCAAGCCCAAGGCGCGGCGATGGCTGTTGAAGATGGAGCCGTGCTCGGTAGACTTCTCGGGCTTTTGCAGAGCCATCTATCGCAATCAAGATCCGAGGGAAAGGATGTTAGCACCGCAGACAGCATTGCTACAATCCTGAAGCTGTACGAACAACTTCGAAAAGGACGTACAACACGCAATGTGCGGGCTGCGCGCATCAACCGGTTCCTACTCCACTTCGCAGACGGGATTGTCCAAAGGCTCCGCGACTTTTTTCTGGGGTATATGGGCGTCACCCGCGAGAGCGACTGGAGTTGGCTCTTTTCTTTCTCAATGAGACAGACTTTAGGTCTAGATGTGATTCGGGACTGTGAAGCTGCGTTTGAGGAGTGGGTGCGCAAGGATTGACTGGCGTAGAATTTTAAGGTATTACGGTACAATCCCATTTCATGTTCGAAATAAGTTTATACAAGGCTGACTACAATCTATCCAGACTTCTTACCTACGGTAGCCTCCGGCGTCAGGCATGCCTGCATTAGTGCAGCTACAACCAGCGATAGAATCTCAGGTGCACCAAGCAAACATGAAAGCACAGCCTTGAGGTTTTCTTCTCTGAGTAGACCGACAACCACATAACAGGAGGTATATTCAGGTCGAGACCATAGTAATTCCTAATCGCTGCACAACCAGCGGCGAATGACGACAAAGCACTAACGCCAACATATGACCATTCCTCAGACCATTATGGCGAACAGAGACAATGCGCTTATATCTGGCAGTGTATGGTGAACCGGTCTTATCAATGGTTTTCTAAGACTATCATTCACAAGTGCCATTTGCAAATGTTCAGCCACTCGGAAGTGTGTCAAAGTCAATTCTGCGTGGAGACACCATCCCCTACAACGCAGATTGACGGGTCGCCGACGCAGGTTGACGGGTCCTCGTCTTCCTGCTTTACCGCCAATTACCGCGTGGTATCCTAGAAGCGAATAACAAGAGGAATCCACCAAGCCACCAACGGCCTACCGAGAATTCAATTCTTCGAACAAATATTGTACAGTGTCGAAAAGAAGCGAAAGGGGCGGCATGTCCGAGTGAAGGCCCTAGAGGTGGCTTTGAGTCTAATGCCCGCTTGGGCCCAAGCCAGCTGCTCCTATGGGAGCGGGGCTTTCATGTATCTTAACTCATGATACATTAGATCTTCGAGAGTATTCAATAATCGGGACGATGGCGCATCTGGGAGCGCGTCAGACTGAAGCACAAACTTCGGCCGTAAATCTGAAGGTGGCCGGTTCAAGCCCGGCTCGTCCCATTCTTTCTTTTTTCCTTTTTTTTCTCTGTCATGTTATGTGGGTCCTCGAAGGTGGGTCCGCCGTGGTTCTTGTATGCTGGGGACCTGGGGGTAGATCATCCCACTGCAACATCTCGCCGGTACCAATTTGAAGCCCAGACGATGAACTGACAATGTGGAGAGAGATAGATTGATATTGGTGCACGCGCATGGAATTGTGGAGGAGAGTTGTGGTCTTGACCTGGCCCCAAAAAAAACTTACTAGTAGTATCAAGATATTATTATATATGTATATCATTTGCCGAACTGTACAATAGGCTCAACCAATTGGCGTGAATCCGGATTATCCACAATATGGGCCGGCCAGCCTGTTGCAGATGACAGGATTTCAAAATTCCTTGGCGCAGAAGATCAGCTAGTTCAGTGTCTTGACATTCTTCGGGCCTAAACGGTGTAATTCTCGGCGTTCCCAAGTAATCTATTCACGTGATTCAACGTGGTTACCAGGTTGCGTCGCATGTTGATATCCCAGCTAGTTGCAATCACTAATTACCAACAAGAATCAAGAAATCGTGTCATATTTCCCCCCCACTGAGTGCCTCAAATCGCTGCCGGTAACGCTCTCATTGAAGGGCTCAGTTGGCTCTCGGTGAGGACGTGGGTGGGGTTCTGCAACAGTACGCAGTTTTGATCAGGATGTGTTGGTGCACTTGCCAAAGCATCTTTCTTGGGAGGAGGTGGGCCTACCTTGACCTCATATATCCAGGATTCCTCGGTAGTTGGGATCAACGAACACCGAAAAAAGAGCCAATCGCACAGGAAGCCTGTATCACTTGCGCGGGAACAACGGCTTGGTTAGCCCTTTGACATGCCACGATCTCGCGGAACTGCATTGCTTCAAGGTGGGTTGTTCCACTCAGGCTCTCGATTTGGCTGAGAAGACCAAGACGAAGGAAAGAAAAATCGACTGAACTGGGAAACCTAGGAACCGGAGGCGTCAGCATGTTTGCGCTGCTTCTGCTTCTCTGCCTCAGCAGCTGGCATCCGACCGATCATCACCTCCTTCTCGCAGCCGCGCAGGTGCTCAGGAAGCCCAGGCTGGTGCAGGCCATCAACCACCGAACTCAACCGGAATGGGGACGAACAAGCGCGCCAACTGACTGATGGCCGCGGTGTTGATATCGTGGTGCATAATTTTGGCCCGACCGGGATCACCCAGACTCTCTATTCCCTCGTTCGAAGAGGTATTGTATTGTCTCCCTGGTTGGATTCCTGGGAGGATTTCAGAGCACCGAGCAACCGGATGTCCTCTAGCCCGTGCTGCAGCAGAGCGCGATCCCAAGGTTGGTTCTGTGCCTCACTACAACTTTCATTACTTCCGACCATCGCTGCTTGGGCAAGATTGACTGATCGGCGGTTCTTGTGGTATCGAGGAATGATCCCTGGCTCCAAGTCTGAGCTGCAGGACTTGTGTAACTTTCTGGAAGGGAAGGCTATTCGTCTGACGCCTCTATTGGACGCGAGTCGTTTCTCCTTTGACAACGCCAAGGATGCCTTCGATTACCTCTACGCTGGCAAGCACATGGGCAAGTTTGTCCTCACCATCTAGTATCGTTTGCATCCTCATACTTCTTGTACACGAATACCTTCGCACAAAAACAGACATTATCTCCTGGTTCGAAAGAGCGACCATTCGCAACTCAGCTGTGCAGGAGATTTATGGTCGTAAAGCTTAGCAGTCCTCTACAGGGGAATGTCAGTGTAAAGTGCTCTACGAGGCAAACTCACCCACAAATCCTTCAGCTAGCAATATCAATCAAGAAATCATTACTTTTACCCCAACAACCATTTTAGGCTTTCTGGCATCCATTCGCTGTAAGCGTGAGGTCTTTTGAGCCTTGGAATCTGTTTCCTCATGAGGTATAATTTGAGATCTGCGAAATCACTAAGCTGACGCATCTCTGCCACTGGATGTATACCAACAGCCTTCTAGTACGGTTAATGCTTTTCTTAACGCAAGCCGAAGGACGGTTGCATAAATGCATTTCTTACACTAAATCTGTAATTTGAGATACGTACTGAGGCTGAAGGGTATAGAGAGTCTTTCTCTCTATTACGATCGTTATCTACAGCATTATGAATGACCTGGTATACCAGCTTACATGGGATCAAGTCAATGGACTAAGTGATTTACTTTGAACGAAGACAAAAGATTATCTGAAATTATCGCTCAAAAGGACTTGAGGTCAATGTTGAAGACAGGAAGAAAATAAAAAACCATCAAGGACCAACCAGTAGCTGTCAGGTGTCTTCATCCAATATTTCTGGCTGTAGCAGCGGCATCAAACTCTGCTGTAGCTGTTGCTGCTGTTGCTGCTTTAAACGGTAGAGCTGGCGGGTGTGATACTGTCGCTCTATGTCCTGCTGCTCTAAGCCCTGCTGGTACTGCTGGTAGAGCTGGTGGGTACGATGCTGCTGCTCTGAGCCCTGCTGTTGCTGCTGCTGTTGTTGCTGCTGCTGCTTTAGATGGTACTGCTGGTAGAGCTGGTGAGGGTGATGCTGCTGCTCCTCTAAGCCTTGCTGCTGCCTCTGCTGCTTGTTGAGCTTGTACTCCTGGTAGAGGTGGCTAAGGTGGCGCTCCTGCTTCAAAGCCAGCTGCTGGATACTCTGCTGCTGCTGCTGCTGCAGCACACCCTCCTCCAACCGCCCCAGCTGCAAACCCAGCCCACTCCACCGCTCCATGTCCTCCACCCCCTGCAACAGCATCAACATCTGCATCTCCTGCCACGCCTCGCGCAACTGCGCCCCCTCCGCACTCATCTCACTCCGCAGCCACCACCCCGTCCCGCAAGCCGGGCACCCGAACGCCAGCGCGCGGCCGGCCACCGCCTCCCGCTCAAACATCCCGTCCAGGCAGCTATCGTGCCAGGCGCTGTGCCCGCACGCCGCCATCGGACACCTCCAGAACCGCGTGTCCGCGCACATGTGCTCGTGGTCCCCGCACAGCCCGCAGACCACGTCCGCGGGCGTGTCGCTGACATAGGCCCAGCTGATGCGGGCTTCGCTTCGTTGGCGGGCGCGGTGCGAGAGGGTCGCGAGGTGGGTTAGGTTTGGGTGGATGGGGGTGTCCATTCCTTCTTCTGGGGTTCTCGTTTTGGAGAGGGAATGCTGGGTCTGTATGGGTGGTTAGTTAATTGGGATTGTTTTGGCTTTTGGAGATTTGGTGAGGGTTGGGAGCGTACGGTACGATACTGTTGTGGTTTGGATTCTCGGATGGGAGACTGTGATGGTGGTGGTTTTATATGCTGCAATATCAAGGCTGGGAGAGGAAGGTGCCGTCGTGGACTGGTGGTTGTCAGAGGTGGAAGGTTGTGTTTGGGCGTCGTTGTGTGGGTTGGATGGAGGTTTTCGCTGTGCTTCGTTGTTGGTGGGTTGCTGGTTGGTGTGTTCTTTCTGTTCTGGGTGGAAGATAGCTGGGAGGTTCTTCTTTCGTCTTTGATGATCTAGAGCCTTGGTCCTTGTTTGGTAATTTTTGTTTTAGGATTGTGTTATTGCGCTTGCCTGGTGAATCCGTGGCAGTGAAGTAAGGCTTGGTGGACTTCCATCTCACGGGCGTGTTGGAACATCTCAAGATATTGATACGTTTCGGGGAGAGGTCATGTAGAACAATTCAATTGTGTTCTCGGTATCTGGCTGATACTAACTAAGCTATCTACATGTAACCTTTCTTCCGTATATCACTTTGGGTTCTAGAGGTCAATTGCTTAAATATACTGAAAGTCCCCAGGAATCTTCTATTCCCAAAGGCAAAATGTTTTCAAGCAGAAATTATCCACTATGTGAAAGGTATCTCAAAGGGATGATTAGCAAGCTATCGAGTATTTCACTAGCCGGTCTTGTGGCATATTTCTTAGCGTATCTAGTAGTCTAATACTCTAACATATCTAGTAGCCAGCTTAGCAAGTTACCTGTATCACTTTCAGACGACAGAGCCTTACTCTAAGGCTCTCACTAGCAGTGTAAGCATCATGCTTGTTACGGCAATTCCTTGCTTATAAATGTTCTGGTCACATACAATTACTAAACAGCAGCATGTAGATAGGCAAACAAACTAGTATAGCAAGCTATCACTAGGACTTTGCATCCTGTAACTAGACTAACCAATCGAGAAGAAGTCTCTCAATCAAGGTGAGCTTCAGTAGTCAAGACTTGAAATCACACATAACCTTCACCCTCTGAAGTGATTCCCCACCCCCCACCACCCGGACTATTGACCTCCATCAACTCCCCGGCCTCCAACGCCAACGCCGCCTTGCCCCCCAAGGACAACTTCTCATGCCCCGTTCTCCCCTCATTCCACCTATACACAAAGTTCGTCCCCACAGACCCCTCCCCGCCCCCTTCCATCCCATACGGCGCAAACACCCGGCGATCACTCAAAATACTAAACCGCAGGGGCACCCGCGTCTCAATCAGTCTCGTGGCGCCGTCCCCACCGCGGAACTTCCCGCGTCCACCCGTGCCGCGGTTCACCGCATGCCTCCGCACGATCACCGGGGTGCGCTTCTCCACGACCTCGGCGTCCGTGATCTTGGTATTCGTCGAGTGGCACTGGATGGCGCTTTCGCCGTGCCAGGAGGGGCCGGCGCCGCACCCGCCGCCCACAGTCTCCCCGTAGTTCCAGCCGGGGGTGATCGTCCCGGTCACGGGATCCTTGCCGCCGAGTCCCCAGCCGAAGCTGTTGGCGCAGCCGGAGAAGGCGGCGCACCGGCCGAAGGCGCGGAGGATGGTGTCGATGACGCGCTGGCTGGCGAGGGTGCTGCCGCAGATGGCGACGGAGGCGCTGGGGCGGAGGATCGACCCCCGCGGGATGCGGATGTCGATGGGCGCCAGACAGCCGTCGTTCAAGGGGATGTCCTCGTCGATGAGGCAGCGCGTCGTGTAGATGACGGCCGAGTGTGTGATGGAGATCGGGCAGTTGTAGTTGCCCCAGCTCTGCGGGCCGGTGCCCGAGAAGTCGTAGATGGCTCCGCCCGTGGTTGGGTCGATCGTGATGGTCACCTGGATGCGGGTGCCGTCGTCGAAGTGGTCGACTGCCGTCAGCGGGGCAGGGTGCTGGGCGCTCAGGGTGCGGAAGAAGTGGCGCACCGCGGCTTCGGCGTTGGATTGGATCCCGTGCATGTGGTGGTGGACGGCGGAGAGGGAGAATTGGTCGCAGAGGTGCTGGAGGAGGAGGATGCCGCGTTGGTTGGACGCGATCTGGGCTTTAAGGTCGGAGATGTTGTCGTTGATTCGTCGGCTGGGGCTGCAGCCTGGGTGGTCGCCGGCGGCTTCGAACGCTGCTCGGACTGCGTCTTCGAGGAAGACGCCGTTGTCCACGATCTTGAGGGATTGCACGTTTAGCCCTTCTTCCCAGAGCTCCTTGGAGTCGGGCATCATGGCTGTGATTCCCTTGCCTCCGATGTCGGTGTGGTGGCCTCGTGAGGCGACGTAGAATGCCAGGGTCTCGTTCGTGCCGGTGAAGACTGGGCTGATGACAGTGAGATCTGGGAGGTGAGTGCCGCCGCATTCTGGATGGTTGGTAAGAAGAACATCGCCTGGTCGAAGCTTGCCTTCCCAGAGACGATGCTGGTATTGGATCGCGTATTGCATGCTTCCAAGGTGGATGGGAATGTGAGGAGCATTAGCTACAAGCTTGCCATCTGGAGAGAATATGGCACAGGAGAAATCCAGACGTTCTTTAATGCTGGTGGAAATAGAGGTGCGCTGTAAAGTGTTGCCCATTTGCTCCGCGATTGCCATAAATCGATGCGAGAAGATGGAGAGCTGGATCGGATTGGTGCTGTGGGATTCTATCCGAGAGCTTTCATCTGGCTTGCGGTCGATTGCCTCAAGAACGATGTGCTCCGGAAGAATGTAGGCCTCCCAGTCTGGTTCCACGAATATGGTCTGTGTTGCGTCAATAATAATCGCTGGGCCTTTTAGAACGGTAAAATGACCAATGGCCTCCAAACTGTAGTACGGGATATCCTGCCACGAGGTCTCGATGAAGACTCTCTGCAGACCTTGAGATTTGGCTTCTTTCCGCTGGATCTTTGCCTCGTCTAAGGCATTGAAAGGCGATGCTGAATCCGCTCGCCGTTCCTCGATGCCACCAGTCCCACGTACTTGCAACGCGTCGACAATTACGGGCCGATCTAATGCGAATGCGAATTCGCGGCGATGTGTCTCTTGAAACGCGGTACCGTAATCCTCATCCGCCGGCTTGGAAATGATCAGATTAGTGTCAGTGCCCTGATACCTCAAGCTCAAAGATTCATCAAAGCGCACTGACTCGACCCTCGCCCCTTGAGATGATAGTTCATCCTTGACTTTATCTTTCAAGGCAGCGAATCGAGCATTGAGGTTGGGAAGGATTGATGGATTCAAAAAGGCGACGGACGGTTCGATGGCCTCCGCCTGTAACTCCGTTTTCGAAATGCCGACTGCAGAAAGAATCGATGAATACTTGTGGATAAGAATGCGCCTGATACCCAGTCGGCTAGCAATAGAACAGGCGTGCTGGCCACCCGCGCCCCCAAAGCTCACAAGATTATGGTGTTCGGGGTGAAAGCCGCGAGCCTCGGTGGCATTGCGTATCGGACGACTCATGGTCTCGTTCGCAACATTCAAGAAGCCAAGTGCAGTTTCTTCCGGACTGAAAATCTGCGCCGTTTGCTGATTAATTTCCCGGGTGATCTCTTCAAACTTGCGAGCCGTTACCTCATAATCAAGCGGCTGGTCTGCGTTCGGTCCGAAGATCGAGGGGAAAGAGGACAGCACCAATCTCCCTAAAAAGAGGTTCGCGTCTGTGACAGTCAAAGGTCCCCCTTTGCGGTAGCACGCAGGACCTGGATGTGCCCCTGCACTCTCGGGACCTACCACAAACAGCCCATTTCGGGCGAAGAGAATCGATCCTCCTCCAGCAGCCACTGTAGCGATATTCAACATCGGGATATTTATAAGGCGGCCGGCTATCGTCGTCTCACTGAGGTAGTCATAAGCTCCATCATACCGTGAGACATCAGTACTGGTCCCTCCCATGTCGAAACCGATTATTGGCGTGGGATTGCTAGGATCAAAGCATGTCTTCGCTATCCCAACGACTCCGCCCGCGGGACCACTGAGAAGGGCTTCGTTTCCTCGAAACTTCCGGGATGACCGCAGTCCTCCATCTGAGCACATAAAATCAACCCGTTGTGGTAGAACAGAAAACCCATCTTCGAAGCTGGCGACATATCGTTGAACGATCGGGAACAGAAACGCTTCGGAGCACACCGAGTTACTTCGGCGGAGATACTTGATGGCAGGGCTGACTTCAGCTGATGTAGTGACATATTTGAAGCCAACTTCGCGGGCCAAGGTAGCTGTTGTCTCCTCGTGCTCCGGGTGGAGATATGAGTGCATGAATGCGATCGCTACAGAATCATACCCCTCTGCCTTCAGCTCGCGCAGGGTCTCGCGGACCGCTTCGACATCTAGGGGCTGAATCACCCGGATAATTTCGCCACTAGCCGTTCGGACCAGAGCAGGGTCGGAAATATCCCTTGAAATGTCCAGCGGGAACGGATTGAGATCATAGTCCTCGATTGTGATTCTCTCCTTAACCTCTACGGCCTTGTGGTGAAGAGGCGTAGCCTTCCGGACATTGAGATCGAAGAGCCTCGGTCGAGTCTGGTCTCCAATGGTGCACACATCTCGAAAGCCCTGGGTGGCCACGAAAGCAAATTTCTCACCTTTGCCCTCCAAAAGTGCGTTGGTGGCAACCGTAGTACCGATGCGACAAGATGCAATCCTTGAGCCGTCCAATTTGGCTGATTTGGGAATGCTACGTCCCTCAATGGTTTCTAGGGCGCGCCGGATGGCCTCGGTCGGGGGGCATCGCGATAGTTGGTTGGATCTTCGGAGAGTAGCTTGAATACAAGATCTGGCTGGCCTGCAACTTGAACCAGAACATCGCAGAATGTGCCACCGCGATCTGATTGCATTGATTAGCTTTCTGACGTGAGCTATACACAGGACTGAAATACTGTATTCGCACCAATCGCAATGTTCATGTCGGGGGAGTGCATGATGACGTAGTAAATCTCAACGGTAGTATCACGCAACTTCTCTTTCGAGAAGGAACTTGGCTGGAGGTATCATCAACAGAGGTGTCGCTTTTCCTTTTTCTGAGTTAAGTACTACATGCACTTATCATTGTGCCTTTCACTCGAGTCGGGGTAGTTCGGGAGAACTCCGACCTGCAGCAAATGACACCATCCGCCCGCTTGATAGCGACAGGCGTTATCTCCCCACTCATCTACCATATCGCTCCCTCCCACGAGGTTGACCTTCTATTCTCCACATCGGCAACATGCCGTCTAAAATTACCAAAAAAAGTCGGTCCTGTCAAAGTGGCCGATTTCGCCTGCTTCGCTCTCCCTCGACAGAACCCGCCAGCTTCAACATTCACAATAGGAGCAACTCCCACCCCGCGTGCGATCGCTGTCGAGGAATGAAAAAGAGATGTGATAGGTCGCGTCCCGATTGTACTTCATGCCTTCACGCCGGTCGGAAATGCTCGTACCCCGGTGGGCGAAATGAGGTGGAAGCGCTGCAGGCCCGGCTGGAAGAGTTGACACAACATGTCAAAGAGCTTGAAGCAATTCAAACTCCGCAGGTTGGCCTGGCGCAACGCCTGATCAAGCCTCATGGGCCGATTGCAAGTTCAATTGTGCTGGTTGAGGCGTTCCTGCACCATGTTTACCGGGCGTACCCTTTCCTCGACAAGAAGTGGATTTTGCGAGCGGCAGCGGACGTACCCAATGATGGACCTGAGGACGATGCAATGGTGAGTTCGAGCGGGCTTTTCATGCCTCCGTGCACAAGGCGGCGTTAACGCAAGAACGCAGATTTTGTACATGGTAATGGCGATCGGCCATACAAGCCTTGAGCGATCAGGAAAGGCCCAAAGTGCAGGGACTGCCGGCTTTACGATCGCATATGCCGAGATTATGCAGCGATGCACCATGAGTGAAAGCATTCACTCGATCCAAATCCTGATTCTCTTGGCTCTATACTCGCTTTTCGATCCACAAGGCCCGTCCGCCTGGACCATTGTGGGCATCGTCACCCGCCAAGCCGTGAGCCTGGGCCTCACTCGACCGGGGTTGTGGGAGGACGGCTTGACCCCACATACCGTCCAGCTCCGTCGCCGCCTGTTCTGGAGTATCTTCGTGCTAGACCGGATGATGGCGGTGTCAGTCGGCCAGTCTCCGGGCCTCACAGTTGAGGACGCCATGATTCCTTTGCCTACTATCACGGTTGAAGAATTCGCCACGCCAGAGAGGGCGGAAATGGCTGCCATGCTGCAGGTCAGTCGACATGTTATCGAGCTGCGCCAACTAGAGGCGCGAATTCTCTCCACAGTCCATCTTGCGGGCGGACGCTCACCCGAGGAGAAAGCTCCCTTCGATTGCAGCATGATCACAGCCGAACTACGGTTGGAGATTGAAAACTGGTATAGCCAAGGTTGCCTGATTTCCCGGCCGGAGCTTGATAATGTTCGCGTACACGATACCATGGGTTGGTTAAATGCGCGATACTATCATCTGCTCCTGCTGCTGTATTATCCATGTCGATTTAATGCTCGTTCGGACGCCAATGGGGCCTTCCGTATCAGATCCCTGCTGGAGCTGGTAAGGAAGTTTCTCCAGTACAATCGAGTTCTTCTTGGTAGCCGACAATTGCCGTTGAATCAGATCACGCTAAATCGGCTGGGACCAGCCTGTTTGGCTTTGCTGCATTGCTTTGCGTCGGACGCTGACTTGGCCGATTCTATCCGAATCGAAGCCCGAGTCTGTGTAGATATTCTAGGAAGCTTCCCACCACAGTGGCGACAGGCCCATCATTTGGTGAGTTTGATGCGAAAGCTTGAAGAAAGCATTGCAGGGCATGCTATTGGTATCAATTATGATAGCGTGCAGTCATTACGGCTGCAGATGTTATCCTTTCTGGGCGACACCCTAGGCCGGGCCAATTGTTACCAGGATGTCGTTGGCTGGGAAGAACCAGCGGGCCTCAGCTTTGCTCGGGTGGAGGGACAGTCCCCAAAATTTGTGCCATTCTTATCTCGTTTGAACGAGCCAGACGCTGTTTGTTCTTTCTTCTAACTCTTCGTGGCTAGAACACTGTCGGCCCCGCTCCGAAGACGGGCGCTACTGCCGTTCCTGATCAGGCAATTTATGTCGGATTGCACCATCTGCAAGATGTATGTTATCAGTAGATGTTGCTCCATGCGATATGTATAAAGTCACGTCCAATACACCCTGGGATGAAGAAAGGCAGTATGTCGCAATTTCATGATGTCGTCGATTGACACAGACTCGGGGAAACAGCCTCCGACAGCTGCCACAGAACTTCCGGCGCCGCGACGACGATGGGCGCTCCTCCACTGGCACGAGCCTAATACATCCAAACAGGAGAAATGGCTTATCTTTAAATTGGACTGGTTCTTGTTGAGCTATAGCTGCCTGTGTTTCTTCATCAAACAGCTTGACGGCAACAATGTGACGAATGCCTATGCGTCCGGAATGGCTAGCGATCTGCACTTCGGCCCGGGAAATGAACTCAGTTGGATGAACACCTATTTCAACGCCGGCGTCATCATCGGCGGACCGTTCTCGAACTTGATTCTCACCGGTGTGCGCCCGCGCTTCTGGCTTCCGTTTTGTCTCTTCGCGTGGTCCCTTTTCGTGCTCTTCCTGTTCAAATGCAACACGGCTCACGAATTCTACGCGCTCCGCTTCTGTATCGGCCTGTTCGAGTCCGCAGCGTGGCCCGGCATTCAATACGTGCTAGGATGCTGGTATACGAAGTCGGAAATGGCACGCCGGAGTGGCTTGTTTGTCATGTCCGGGGTGCTGGGTCAGATGTTCTCCGGGTATCTGCAAGCGGGTCTGTATCATGGAATGGATGGAAAGGGAGGGATGCCCGCGTGGCGATGGCTCTTCATTTTCGACTTCGTTCTGGCGGTACCGGTCGCCGCTTACGGGCTGGTCTTCTACCCGGATACCCCCGAGACAACGCAGGCATTTTACTTGAGCGACTGGGAGCGCAAGCGCGCGATTGAGCGGATTGCAGACGACGGTCGGACTCCACTCAGCCAGCGTCGACGGCTGGACTGGAATATTATCCGGCGGGTGCTAGGAAGTTGGCAGCTTTACGTCTTCTCGCTGGCGTATTGTCTCTGGACCCTGACGTGCGGATCGTATGTGATGCAGTATTTCACGCTGTGGCTGAAGTCCACGGGCCATTATTCAGTGCCGCAGATCAACTCCCTTCCGACTTGCATGGGCGCGATCAACTTCGTCTTCATGGTGGCGACCGGGTATCTTGTGGATTTCTTTGGTGAGAGAGGGCGCGGGCCGGTGTGCTTTGCAGTAGGATGTTTGTTGACCTTCTGCTTTGCGGTGCTGACAGCGTGGGATGTATCGGAGCGATTCAAGATGGCGGTGTTCATTCTGAGCGGCTGTTATGGGTGTTATACCCCTCTGTTGGCGGGCTGGGTCAACTCTGTCTGCGGCGGAGATCAGCAACTGCGCGCTTTCGTTTTGGCGTTTATGGTATCGTTGGGCCAGGCTGTGGTCATACCTTTCCAGCAGTTTCAATTTCCCAGCAGTCAGGCGCCTGAGTTCAAGAAGACGCATGGGTGGGCCAGTGGGCTGGCGTTTGTGGTTGCTCTGACATTGTGGACGGGAGTTGGCATAGATACAGTGCAGCGGGTGATGCAGCGGAGGAAGAAGACCGGCAGCATCACGTAATCCTGTTAGTGCTATTAATGAGACCACCATTAAATAAGAACTCGAGACTTGCCCACCTTGTCTCATGATTGTGCTCTTAGACATCCCTTTCATGACAAAATGGTAGAATACATTACTGTGAATGATGCCGACCTTGCCTACCGCCTGGTCGGGCCCAATGATGCTCCCTTGGTCGTCACTCTACACGGTGGTCGTGGATTCGGTCAGTGGCCCTGCGTGATCACCACACACACACAGATGCCTCCAACTAATACGCAAACTAGGAGATCATACCTCCGACTTCAAAGCATACTCCCCGCTCTCTCAGGATAACTTTCGCATTCTTTCATTTGACTATCGTGGACATGGCCAGAGTTCGCGCACCAAGCCGTATACTTTTCAACAACTAGTGAACGACATAGAAGCCCTTCGACGTCACTTTGCAGGGCCTGACACCCTGTGCATCATCTGCGGCGGCAGCTTCGGTGGTTTCCTAGCGCTGCAGTACTCCGTTGAGTACCCTGACAAAGTGTCTCATTTGATCTTGAGAGGGACCGCTGGCTCCCACCATCGTAAGTGATTACAACCACGCGTTCCCCTTCACCAGCGCTCCCACCTCATTGCTGCAGAGAAGTGCAGATACTGGCCACCTGGCGATTTCTTTCTGAGTTACCGTACAGACGAAGAACAAGCCATTCAAACCCTTCAAGCCCGTCTCCATCGAGCCCCCGGGATGAGCATCAACATGCTCCGTGACAAGATCTTCGGTCACTTCAACAGCGACATTGAGTTCCAGCTCGTGATGCACGCTGCCGCACCGCTCTATCGAGAGGAGTTTGATCCTGATCTTGCTCTGCAGCAGAATCTCGCTACAGTTTTCAACGCCGAATCGCATAGTATGCTCTAATGCCCCATCACTTTGCTGCACGGTAAACGCCGGTGGCTGACACGTCCCTTAGATGATCTTTACGCCGCACCAGAGAAGTTCTTCGACTATCGAGATCAGCTCCATCGGATCAGTGCGAAGACTCTCGTCATCGTTGGAGAAAAAGACTGGATCTGTCCGCCGGTGCAATCGGAGATTATTGTGGAGGGGATCCCGGGAGCCAAGTTGGCGATTGTGGCTGGCGCAAATCATAGTGTGCATTTGGAGAAGAATGAGTTGGTTTTGAAGATGATTCGGGAGCATTTGGCTCAGGACTAAGACTGTGAGCAAGGCGGTGCTGCGCAGCTTCGTTGGCCAGTTTTCAATCTCCATCAAGATCCAGAATACCACCATGATGTATCTTGGTCAATGGAATGTATATAGGTGAGTAAAGGCCCATGTTTCGGGAACAGTATGCTACAACTCAGGAAATCTCCCTTCATATCTTGAATGGCTCCGTACAATATGACTAGATATTCCAGCAAATGAAAAGCAATGCACGATATGTGCTAGTATGTTGGCGGCCACACGCAATCGAACCGTCCGCGAACCGTGGACCTACGGGCGAACGGCCCGACAGCCAAACCTCACTCGAACCAGGGAGTACCTAAAGGCTGAAATAACATCAGAAAGGTTTCTAATGACTATCCCCAAGAATTATTGGTAAGCGGGCTTAGTTACCTACTGGGTAACTGCCCCGCGTTTCTTCAAGAATAAAATCTTGAGATGGAATTGAAAATAAGCAGGTAGTAGGCAGAGAACCATAAATGCAGGACCAATCCCTTAACAATAGCAAAAGATGATTCTCTCATCGAATAGAAACAGAAATGTCGTATCAACACTACAATCCCCCCATCATCTTCGAACTTCGGAAAGAGCTCATCCCTAGGATGCAAATGCTTCTCGATATTCGTTACATCCCTGCCATCAACCCCCTCCACCCTCTTCTCAATCCTTTCCCGCACCCAGCCAGAGAAAATCCCAAGCACCTCAGAGATCTCCTCGGGGCTGAGAGCACGATAGCTGACCACGTTGCGATCGTGACCGACATTCCGCCACACTCCGTCCATACCCGAATGATGGTAGCCCAGCGGATCTTTTGGTGAGGCGCGCAGGGTGGATAATAAAAGGGAGTTGCTTGCGCAGGCGGGTCCCTCGGTTGCGTTTGGCTGTGTTTCTGGCTGTAGGTTCTAGAAGTATAAGTGTTATTAAGAGAGGGAGTTAAGGATTGAGAGTGTGCATACCATGTCCTTCGCTGCTTCTTCGCATGGTTCTTGCACTGGGAGTTTACCTGTTGGTTTGGGAGAGATAGGAGTGAAACGGTTGTTTTTGTTGATGATTATAACGGACGTCGGAGCATATAACAAGAAATGTCTGTCTATCTGGGTCAAATGATGGGGCAATCCTGCGCTTTATTTGTGCATAGAAGAGTGAGAATGTGGAGAGAAAATATGTTTCTTCCAGGAGAGAAGAAGGTATTCTGTACAGTGCACGAAGCCACGCTAGGCGTAAGGCCCATGTCAAACCCAAGACAGGAATGGTAAAAGCAGAGATACCTGTTTCGTATGGTCGTAGGTCAGACCACTGCAGCTGCCCATCGACCCCAAATCTGTTACAGAAGCATGCAAGCAGAACTTGACCGGCAGCGTCCTGCGGTTGAGGGTCGGGTCGGGTAGACCCGAATAACATTACCTAGTAGGCCTAGGGAATCATACGGCTTGCTTATCTACTTTCGTTGTCTTATTGGCTTTGATCTAACAGGGATGAGACTTGCTTTGACAAACAAGGGTGTATAGCTTATGTCGGAAGTACGACAGAACCAGGATTGTCGGACACTTGTTTTCATCCGGTGTTCCGCGATGAGTGTTGAAATGAAAATTGAATGTCTCATTACCAAGCATCAACGGGCCGACAACAACGTCCGATTGCGATCTTGAAAAGCTATCAATCAGGACAAGACTTGTCCTCGAAAGCAGAGTATGAAAAGTCGATAACCGCATACACCCTGCGAGAATACTTGAGTTCACGTCAACTATCCGGGTGCATCCATCTGCCAACGCCTTGTATCAATCTAGCCAAAAACAGGATCTGAGATGCCTTCTGGGTAAGGAAGGCACCACGCTTTCTCAACGTTAACCAAATTATCTAGGTGTCTGTCAATCATCTCTCTGCTAGAATGTGCCGTTGTACCATCTCATGATCTGCAGTTCCAAATCTCCTGGACACGTTGACGTCAAACCGATTTCCACCCAGGCTGTCTCACCATGGCCGCCACTTCGAACGGATCGACCAAGGGATCATTCTTGCTCACAAAGCCAAACTTCTGATAGACCGGCTGGCCGTCGGTGCTCGCGTCGATATAAATGTGCGCATTCTCCTCGTCGCCCACCTCGCACCCCCATTCGAGCAACAAGCGTGCCGCGCCCCGTTTCCGGTAGTCGCTATGGGTCGCTAGCATATCAAGATCTGGTGGTCGCGTGAGCACCGTCAGTCCCCTCGCAATAATCCTCAACGAGATACTCCGATTATCCCGGGGTCAAACGTACAGAAGTTCTTGGGAGCAGCTGCGACAGCCATCGCCCGGTTGGTCTCCAAGTGACCCAGAAATTTATCCATCAAGGCCGGGTCCATCTCGGGATGCCATGTGGGCCACCGTCGTCCGCGCTCTTCGGCGGTCTCCAGCGACCACTTGGCGTACGCGACGATGCGGCCATTCTGCGCTGTGTCCACGACCTTGAGATACTTCGCGTTGGGCTTGTGAAGCATGTCATGGCGGTTGGCTTCGTTCCACCACTGGCGCACCCCGGGGGTGTCCGGCCAGAGGAATAACATGCCGGGTGAGAAGGCATTGTACCACAGATCGGTGATCTCATTCAGATCGTCGATTGTGGCGAACTCGAGTCGCAGAGGCGAGCCATCCTTCTGGGGGACACGAATCGTTCCGGCTGCTGTCATGGTGGTTGAAGAACTGTGAAGAAAAGTGACGAGAGAACAGAACAGCTGGCTGGAGGGTGAGCAGACAGATAAGTGACTGGTTTAAGTTAGTTAAATGAGGGGTTGAGTCATCGGTCATCGTAAGCTGCAATCGAGACTGACTGACTGACTGAGACTAATTTTGGTCCCCCCGCCCGCGCCCGCGCGGGCAAGCGTAGGAGGCGTTGGATCCATCATGGATGCGTCTGCAAGCCTTTAGCGGAGTCGCCCCGCTCTTATACTTCTTTCTTCCCTTGTGCCAACGAGAGGATTTGATTTCCGACCGGACAAATTTGCCTGCTACGTACCATGGTGTAGTAGTTGGAACTTGGAAATTTGTTATTTGATGCGTGGCGTTGGCTGTCCTTGGAATGGTCGCTCGCGATCCGTGTAAATGGAGAGAGAACGTGGGTCGGCCCGCAAATTTTGAACGCGACTCTTTTCAATACTTTAGATCATCCAGGCCACATACAAGTCACCAAACGACTACGATGTCAGTCAGTGCGTGAGGCAACGGACCCTGGTTCCAACGTGGCTAATCTGAGCTCATCTCGTCTGTTCATAGGTCGATGGAGAAGCCAGCCTCAGCTCGACTGATCGGTCGTCAAATCAGATCCAGCTTGTTCCGAGTGAAGGCATATTTCAATGCTCCTGTGCCACGGTCGCTTTTTACAGAACTCTTCCTTCCCGCTGAACTGCAGGGTCCCAATTGATCATTAATCAGTGCCCATCTACACGAGGCATAAGGCGGATGATGCTGTGTGACAAGACAAACCCCACATTTCCGGCAGAACATAAGCGTCATGAATGCGCCCTTGCTTCTTTCAACTTGAAGGGGCTATACTGGTCATTCCGGCATCACAGAGCCTCTGCCAGAAGCTTTCTTCTCTACTTTGCTAGGATGAGACTGTTGCCTGCTTTTTTGTTTGCATCATGTCGCTCACACGGCCCGTCACTATTGTCTTGCAGTCACGGGGCATTCAACTTGATCCCATCTTTGTGCATTTGACGGATGGCGATCGCGTGGCGCCGGGTGCTTCTGGCGCTACTTCCACATCTGCACAACCACCGCATGCTTTTCAATGCCTCGGAGTGATTCTTTGCACTAACTTGGATCTGCTTAGTGCGATCAAAGAGTTGTGTTGAATGCCCAGGCCCAGACCTATTAGAGCTGTGTTAGTCGGCAGATGGCTGGATTTGATTTGTGCGGAATGGACGAAAATCGTTGATCAGTTCCAGACCTTCCGAGCGCTTGGCAGATTCTCGCCTGATCATGTTAACTTATTTTCTGAAGTCTGACATGACAATCCGTCGAACTTTTTGTGCCTGCCCGATGCGTGTCTTCCCATTTCTCTCAGCTTGCAGCGTGATTTGACCAACCAATAGCCGACAGGAGAGAAAATGACGCACCAAGCGGGATGGAAGATGGAACCTTGAAGTGTGGCGGTGAGCGCGCTACGCGATGTTACCCTGAAGGAAAATGGGAATTGTCCATGCTTTGTTATCAGTACGTGATACGTGGATCTGCAGGAGATATGCCAGAGAACCCGGCTGCTGTCATCTTGTCGATGTGCCTGCCCGAGTTGCATGGGCTGGGGAGGGGTGGCTGACTTTGGGCGCCACCACGAACTACCTAGTAGTTGTTCGCGCGACTCAGTGTTGCAACACCACCAAAACTACACGGAACCACTCTCATGGCCGACTTGTATTTGCGCGAAACTTGTGGCTGCCTGCGACTTGAAATTAGGAATGAAGCCTAAAACCATGGGTCCAGTCAAACCTCACCACCAGTCACTGCTGTGATGCATCGTCGGTTCGATTCCGACCGCGGGCCGCGATGAGGGATATAACACAACCCAACCGGATCCTGAAATCCAGGCATGAACTAGGCTGCCTATGCGCTCTTTATCAGTGAAGGATATAAATCCTTCTGCCCCGCGCGGGTTCGACCTGAATTTTGTTCGCCCCCAACGAACGATTATCATATACCAGTTGCCTTGTCGACGACATGGGTCGCTTCGCTCCTAGCATACCGGTCCCACTGGGACTTATGCACTCTATACGAGGCAGCTCAACTCTGCCCGCGGTATATCCTGCTCATAATATTCGACTGTACTCGCAGACTCAGAGCGACCAAGTGGCCGCCACTCGTTCCACGATAGCACAACTCCTGCGCCAAATAGACTCCAAACACACCGCCCAACAGTACCTCTCTTACTTCAGCACACCCACCTTCTCGTCCCGCCCGTTCGCCGTCATCAAAGTCGGCGGTGCTGTCCTAGCTGACCACCTCCCATCTCTCGCGTCTGCGATCGCCTTCCTAAGCCAAATTGGCCTCTACCCGATTCTCGTTCATGGCGCGGGGCCGCAGCTTAACACGCTACTCTCTGCCACGGGGATCAGGTCAGAGTTCCATGATGGCATCCGCGTTACCGATGGACGTACCCTGGCACTGGCTCGCACAGCTCTACTTGAGGAGAACTTTAAGCTTGTTCAGGAGCTCGAGAGCATCGGTGTCTCCGCGCGGCCGTTGACCTCGGGTGTTTTTCAAGCTGAGTACCTTGATGCAAGCAAGTACGGTCACGTGGGCCGAGTCAGCAAGGTCGAAGACTCGTCTATCCGGGCGGCTCTGCGCGCATCGTGCGTGCCGGTGCTGACCTGCATGGGAGAGACTTCCGATGGCCAGGTTCTCAATGTACATGCGGACCTGGCCGCATCTGCGCTGGCGCGGGTGCTGCGCCCGGAGAAGGTCGTGTACCTTTCCGAGACGGGTGGTTTGGTGAACGGAAGAACCGGGAGGAAAATGGACGTGATCAGCCTGGAGTGGTTGCGAAAGCAGGAGTGGACGCGTTTGGGGATGCGGTGGAGAGTGAGGATGACGGCCGTGCAAGATTTGTTGGAGGGAAAGGAAGGGGAAGAGGCAAGGGTGTCAGTAGTACATCCTCGGGGGCTGTTGAAGGAGGTCTTTGCGGGCGAAGGCCATGGAGAAGGGACGGTGATCCGAAGGGCTAAGGCTAGGAAAGAAGTTGCTCCTGAGCCCGTGGCAAGAAGAAGCGAGATGATGGTGGGCCTGGTTGATGGGCAGGCGGGACTGCAGCAGCAGGTTGCTATGGTCTGACCGGGAGACTTGCCCGTGCGGTGATTTTATTCTTGCCCTGGCGGTGTCGATGAGACTTTTCTTGTCACAATCTACTCACAGTACATATATTAATTAATTCCAAGGGATGCTCACTTCGGCACCCTGCGAGCCCGATACCGGGTCAACTTCGGCCCCGCCCTAAGCTGCAGAGTGCCAACAGCCCGACAAAGTCATCATCTTACTCTGGTTGACCCCGGTGATTTTGTTAGTATGGTGGAGAGTTGCAGGGATCTGAATCCTTGAAGCGGTAAGTCTTCCATACAGCGCCGCCTTCTCAAATCGCCATGCGGAGCCTTGAATATCAACTCCGAATGGCCCGATACAGTATTGATGATCATATGAACGGCAGAATCCAAAGGATTCCGATCCCTGCAACTTCCCACTGTACTAACAAAATCACCGGGGTCAATCGTAGCAAACCATCAAGCAATGAACTAAGCTATCTGCATCCAGCTAGCTTATTCCTTAAAGAATGTCGGTCAACCAGACAAATCCCACCGTGGGCGGCAACGCACTGATCCTCAACCGGCGCGTGAAGCTCTCGCCCCCTTTGATTGGAGGAATATGGCCGACGAGTTAGTATCGATCCCGTCTAGCAATCCTTTGTCTTCAACCACTTCCCCTCCGATCTTCCATCACGTTCTCTCTCACATGGTTACAATGGGCTTTTGCTCGTGAACTCCGATGGTGGAGTTGCGCGGCCGGCCGGCCGACCGTTTCTTCCCCACCGTGAAAACTGGTCCTTCAGGGGAAAACTGCCGATCCTGCCGATTCCTACCCATTGCGACCAGCATAAAGGCAGCGCTCCATCCGTCTGCCAAACTCTACTCCAAACTGTCAGGAACACTGTTCAGAGTCTGAATTGGCCAAAAGTCAATCTTCTACGAGTAGATCCTCCCTTCAATTGAACATGTCTCTCCGATCTGCCCTACTTCTCGCCACGGGCCTGTCCATGGTCCAGGCCCGGCCTGCCACCTCCAAGCTCAGTGCACGTGGAACCATCGCCAGCGACGAGATTGTGGGCTTTGACCAGACGGTCCCTGACGATGCCACGGGCACATTGTATCTGAACTACCAGCCATACCTTGACGTGGTCAACGGATGTGTACCGTTCCCTGCCGTTGATGCGGAGGGGGATACCAAGTGAGTACAGTTATGTACACTTTAATCCCGCATACGATCCCCTCTCAACCCTGTCCCTTCCCCGCACTTCATGCCCTCCTTTCCCCCGTCCTTGTCAGTGTACATATACATTCTAACTCCCCACAAGCGCAGGACTCGCCCCCACCGGCGCCTCCGACGGCGACTGCAGCTCCTCGACGGGCCAGATCTACGTGCGCAGCAACGTCTCCTCCACAGGCGACTACACCTACCCGACCGCCCTGCTGTACAGCTGGTATATGCCCAAGGACGAGCCCTCCTCCGGCATCGGCCACCGCCACGACTGGGAGGGGGTGATCGTCTGGATCTCCGACCCCACCGTTTACACCGCCGACAACATCCTGGCCGTGTGCCCTTCTGCTCATGGCGGGTGGGACTGCTCTACTGACGGGTACACGCTCGACGGCGTCAAGCCGCTGATCAAGTACGAGAGCATCTGGCCCATCGACCACTCGTGCGGGCTCACGACCACCGTCGGCGGCACCCAGCCGCTGATCGCCTGGGAGAGTCTGCCCTCGGCTGCTAGCACGGCGCTGTCGGATACGGACTTCGGGAGCGCGATCGTGCCGTTTAAGGATGCCACTTTTGATAATAATTTGGCGAAGGCTACCTACTGATTTGGCCTTGTAGGCAGGGGGGTCTGGGTAACTGTGCGGTTTGCAGGTGGACATAGCTGTAATGCTTCTGTTGAGGAAGCCTCTTGGACAAAGACTTGGGCTGGTGTACATAAGTGGTGTCCTCATGCTAAGGAGATAGGGTTGGATTGTGGGTTATGTGAACATCAGGGCCACTGGCTAGTACTACTGAAAACACAACACCTTCTATGTCTATGTAGGTCGATGAAATACATGGTCAAATATATTTTCATGACGGCTGTGTCATTCACTCTTTGGTTTTGGCAAATCACGATTTGCATACTTTCTTTGCTTGAACAAGGAGGTCCACAGCTGTCTTCACCTACCCAACTGATTCACTTTGGGGCACGATTCACTACAACACATCTTACTCTATCTCTACCCTTTTTCTTGCGAACAATCGGATCTATTCAATGACTCTCATATGTGAATGACTCCCGCTGACTCAATATCATTCAAGCTTGCCCACCTTCAGCTTCTAAGGATCTTCCTTATCTTCCGTCATTTCTCCTCCTCTCGCACGTTTCTGCTAGATGAATGTTCCAATCCCTTTCTGTACGCATTCGACAGACACATTTATACCAGAGTGCGCAGCTGATTTTGATCCAAGAGACGAGCATGCGAGGAAGGAACTGAAGATGGACGGGGCTGTGCCTACTAGGTAGTTACTAGGCCTTTTCAAAGCTGCTACTGGGGAGTATTAAGTCTTCCGCGAGTTCTTTGCGCAGTTCAGACGCGGTGAGGATATCGATGAGGTGGTAAGAGCATCAAGATCTTCTGTGCTTTATCCAAATCGTTGCGCGAGGATATCCTGCACCGGGCCGTTCATCGTGGTCACCACGCTCTCTACGCTTGGCCGATCGGCATTCAGCGCCGTGTCCAGTTTCTCAAGCGTTATTATCGTGGGATTGGTACCTAGTACTGATTGACCACGAATATGGAATGCGAAGGCATTTGGGTTGAGGAATGAAGCCACGAGGTACGTCGTAACGGGCTACGGTAGTAGGCTGCACCGATGATGTGGGCCTGGTCGATACTGAGAACACGGCATGGGCGCACGGGCGTGACCCGAACAGCACGCCCGCTCACCTCGCTTGTCAATAGACGCATTGGTGGCTGGCTTTACGACGACCCTGCTTGTTTCAAAGACGGCCACCGCCTTTCCGTTGGCGAGAGCATCTACCTGCGAGCAGTCAACCAAAGGTTGAGACGATCGACTCTATGCAAGATGGCGAAGCTACGGTCACCACTGTGAAAAATCGCGAGCTCTCATGTTTAGACACGCGATGATTAGGGCTTTTTGGACGATCATCGATGTAACGTGCGCAGGATCGGGTCCTCTGTTCAATCCCACCTGCCCTCGTGTCTGATGGAACACACCTGGGAGGTAAAACGAAGCTTCTCCTAGCACACACCCTCAGTCTGCTTGCTAAGACTTTCTCTTGGGTGACCAGCATTATCGGCCAGCTCTTTGAAAATGCGTGGTACTAGAGCAGTGTCCGCAACATGCTTGGTGCGCAGCTAAAGGACTACGCATAGCTCGAGGTAGTAGTCTGCTTCTAACGAGCCGAGTTTCCCCAGTCGATTGGATATGGTTGCCACACGTAAAAGAGGTGTCCGGATCATGCGGAAAATGTAATTGAGCGCCCTTCGCTTCCTGTTCCCCGAGCTATCTTGCGACTGGCTGACACTCGGTACGGGTCGAACGCACATGGAAGCAAATCTCAGCGAAGAGGAATGGAACTCGGGGGCAAGGTCGATTGGTCACTATACTACGGGCTCAATGATTACGTATGGAATTACCTTGTTGTGATTGCAGCAAGGAAGGCCGCATCATGGCTTGGTTGATTAGAGTCGTAATCATGGCCCTGGCACCATGCAAGACCGTGCAGCTCTGTATCATGGTCACGGGAGCAGTTCCGCCCGTGGATGCAGGAAGTGCTAGTCACAGTAGCTCCAGCGTGAATGTTGCAGACAGATTAAACCGTTTCTTTCGGCTGAATTGTTAGACCATAGTGATGAGGGTCAGGCGAAGGAGCAGCGATGTGCTCCCCGTGTTGCAGACGCTTCTGTGCTCCATCCCTGGAGACGCCACATCTGTAGGCAAATGCCGCAACAGAGGGATCTTCTCAACCATATGGAACGTTTGTTCACTCGGAACGCGACCTTTTTTCCAATGTCTGGGTTGACTACCGCGACCGCTACACGGAATTTTCTAATCCATGCACCCACACATTGAGGGGAGACAGCAAGCAACGCTTGACGCAAACTACCCTCACTCCCCGTACTAGCAAAGGGATTTTCAGATCCCCTTTGGCCAACAAAGGGTTGGAATTAAACACAGCGTCCAGTGCTGTCGCAGAAGCGTGCGATACCCCTCTACCGCCTGCTGCAACCCCCTTGAAGGTTGCGGAGTGGAAGCTTGGTCGCGCCACTATGCACTATGCTAATCAAGAGAACTTGTTGCGAACTATTCGATCTCGACGAGAGACAATCACTCAACTTGAGAATGCTCCTCGTCGCGTTGCGCAAATCTTTGGCTTTTCTGACCCCGCCGTTCCAACCACTTCGACAGCGCGTCTGGCGCCATCTCTTGTTATTCAACAGCCTGCTCCACCTCTCGCACCTGCTGACAGACGTGCCTTGGTCGGGCACAATGGCGAAACGCAAGGGTAGGACGCCTGCGCGCCCCGCATCCGTCGGTACTTCTCTTGAAAATCGGAGAGATGATTGGATTGGTGCTCCAATCCCATGTTATCCACGAAAGATGCTGCAAGGGATTGAACATGGAGGACAAAGCTTCCAACAAATGCTTCAGGAATGATCTCACAATGATCATGCGCACCGTGCGTCCGCATCCTTACATAGTGTTGTCCCATTTCTGCCACAGAATGTCGACCGTGGAAACGACCCCCGGATCTGAGCAAGTCCGAGTATGGTGGTCCGAAAAGAAAGGCCAGATTGTAACGGCGCTTTTATGTTAGATTGACTTGATGAGCCAGATACTATTTCCTACAGCGATGCTTGATCCTCCAGACTTCCCAACATTGGACACAAAGGATATTCTCGATATAGTAATGAGGCTTTCTCGAGCGAGTCAATGACTCGGCGTATCACACGGACTGGCCAAAAAGATTATGGTGACTACCATCGTTTTATCAGATGGGAAAAACAACACTCACTGGCCGCCGAGGTCTCTGATACTATGCATACCTGGACGGTTAGAAACAAAAACAGCTGGCGTTCGCTGTAATCCGAAGCCCAGCATTAGGGGCCACGAATAATCCACTGAAAAATTGGACGACATTCAAGTGGTTGGTCCTGTGGTTCATGAAGGCCTCCGCGGTCGAACTTCGGGATAAGCGCCATTGCAACCTACGATAAGCACCTGCTTTAAGTGCTGTCCCTGCACATGGGTATATACGGAAGGTCAAGAACACATCACACTTCGGAACGGGGATAGCAGGCACCAATAACTCCAAGCAAGGCCCACATGCAGGCGATGTCCGTGTTCAACTGGTTAAGGGAGGTCAGTGAGGAATTGGTCATACAGTCTACTAAATCTAAGGGAACGAACTATTATCAAGATAGATCGAGTCGCTGGGGCCGTGGATGTTCGGAAGGGTAGGCACCTGTGGGGAGGAAGATGCGCCCGGAGGAAGGAAGAAAGGGGGGGGGAAATACGGAGAATGGCGAATAGCTTCGGCTGCGATTTGATTGCTTCCTTAATGTGGTGCAGACAATTATCATCTGATGTGACGTATTGAGGCTTTTCAATGTGCTTCACCAGTTCCAGGTTCAGTTTCCTTCGGTGGGGAGTTCAGAGGTCTCAATGCTTATGTGACTGGTCGTGCTCTTCAACGCTTTTTTATGCTTCAGTTCAATGTTTGTCATGAACAATCCACTCTATTATGATGCTGGCTGCTTCTGTTTAGATAGTTCCAACGCTCTTGACCTGAACTTGCCTCTTTTTGATATGAACTTGCTAGGCAGTCTCTGCTCCAATAGATGAATCCATCATCCTGTACAGTGTCTAAGATGGTGCGCAAGGGTGAAAAGTAAGTGTTCCGTCATGTTTCTGGGCACAGAGCGGAAGCAGAGGTCGATTTGCCGAACAATGGTCTCTGTTAAATGATATAGTTACGTAGTGGGTACTTCTTTGTTTCTCAAGATAGTCAATACTAGTACGTGACAATACAGCATTAATACGATAGATCTCGGTTGGCCCCACTCATCTGACAAGCTTGCACGCGTACATTCTTCTATTGATTCTTTCTATCCCGCAAGAACACTGATTGTATCTAGAAGGTCCAACGACAGGCGTTAAGCAAACTGTCCTCACTGCAATTGAGCGCAAAGTCCCAATTCAGTTGAAGGTCTTCTGCAAAAAAAAAAAAAAAAAAAAAAAAAAAAAAAACTGAACGGTGGCCGGTTAGCTAGTTTAGTATTCTTTGTAACCAACCATCATCCTGCAACCAAATTATCCAAAATAGATTCGGCAATGCAAGGCCGGGTCGAGACCAAATTGTTGCCCCACCACCAGTTCATCATCGTACCCCCACTCTGCCTGCCAGCCACCAAATGAAAAGCGGTCTCGGCCGCCACCCCCTAATCTACTGGGACTCCAGCGACTTTAGGTAAAGTCAACCCTCTTCCTAACACGTGGACTACCAAATCCTCGCCTGCTGATTGAATCTATCTTGTTCATCATAGTTATGCGGCGCTTGCCCATAGCAGCCAGCCCGAAATAAATCGCTCAAATGAGGTTGTATTGTCAAGGCAATCAGTCCCATGGGGACTTCATCCCGTTCGCACGCTGAGCCTCCTGTTGCAAACCCTCAAACCGTCTGCAGATGTCGTTCAAATCCGGCACCAGATAACGTGTCACCAAGAAAGTCGCCTCGTCCGGCTTGGTGATGATTATATAATCTCTGTTTTGGTCGCCCATCCAGGTCTGAGAGACAAGCGCAGAACACACCCGATCCAAGTCGTCAGCAACCCGACCCGAGAGAAAGCGATTGAACAGAAAGGCAAGATCTGGCAGTCGCTCCAAAAGAGGCTGCAAGGAGAAGGATAGCTCACCTGTCCGTAAAACCAGGGACCATAGATCCCCCCACAGATAAAGACCCAGAGTTGACTGTCGATACTGAGCTGCTCGGGACTTGGGATGCTGGATTTCGCTCTACGGATAAAGTCGATCGTCTCGATCTCCGTGGCGATCTTCTTCAGGTCGCTGTCATAGATCTGCACGGCCGGCGGTAAGTACAGAGGCCACGTATTTTTATCATACGTCGGCTGAGGCAGATCTCTAGATGAGGAAGCGAGGCAACAGCATAGAAGCTGACACCTGAAGATACTTACTTGCATATGCTTGCCATCGCTTGCCACAATGGATGCGGTAGCTTTATCAACGATCACACTGCCAACAACATCCGGTGCGGAAACCGTCGAAAGCCGCTTGAAGATTTCTACCGAGCATCATCAGTCAAGTTCAGAATACCTTTCTGGAGGAGGTTGGAAGGATCGGTAACCCTGCGAATCTAGCTTCTCGCTCGTCATGATGGATGAAATGCTGTCTGAATCGAAAGGGTGGACCTATTGTTGTTTTGAGGGTGGTCTCTGTCTCGTAGTACCCAGGAAGTAGGAATTGGGCTGTCTTTTTATAGGTGCGGAGATGGTTTTGGCAGATGGTACAGTACATGGGTAGGAACAGCACGGCTACAAGAACCCCACTTTTGCGAGTGTTCATCGGCTCACTAGTAGTGCTCGTATTCTGTGGGGATGGGTCGGTGGGAATTGAAAGTTATTATCATACTGAACACAGCCACAAAACATGGATGTGACAGCTCCCGAGCTACAACGATACCAGAGATACTTTCTGATCGGCTCCGTAGGTCGCGCTGGTGTTGTGTGCCCTACAATTACTCAAATAAGTGTGCCTTTCTCATTTAAACGTATCTGCGTGTTTTTTTTTTTTTTTTCTTATCTTTTGCAGGAACCGACTGCAATTGTCAGAGTCTATTTAGCATATCTATTGAAAACGGGCATCTAGAACATGTATTTAGCTTATCAAAGTTCCACATCTGGATCTATTAGACTCCAAGGACGCGAAAATTGATGGATAAAAGTGATCAAAGCGCAAAAGACGTTTCGCCTGAACGGAATCAAATGATTTCCGAAACATGATGAAGTCAGCCCAGCCGAGCTGTCTATGAAGACCTTAGAGCTTCTTCTATGTATTTAGAACTATTCTGGTCATTAGTGAGGGGAGCGACAAAGCAAGTCGCGAATCCTCTCGTCCTTAAAAAAAGGCTTCTGGACCATGGTCCGAATAAGGATCGTTAGACAACGATCGCTTCGAATAATACAAGCAAGTCAAGATATCAGAAAACCCGGCGCATCCTCTGTTGCCTGTTACACAAGCTTTGCGCAGTTACTGTACTATTCAGCTTACATGAATAAACCTATAAGTTACTTGGTCTCCGGGGGTGGGACGGATGGCGTTTGTAGGTCCCATCCCTCCTCAACGGTTCGTAGACCATGTCAACCTGTGTGGGCCATTGAGAATATGCCATGACTCTGAGATCCATTAATTTCAAGAGTTGATGGGGCGAAAAAAGAAAAAAAAAAAAGAAAGAAAGAAAGAAAATGGAAGAAGAAAAAGAGAGAAGAAAAGAAAAGGACAAAAGGTTAGTGATGGTAACCACCTTATGAAGTTTGTTCTTCGAGGGAGGGACAATTACCTTCTGCACCAGATCATCTGGCAAAGGTCAGCACCTTCCGGGCTTTACTCACAGTTTCTTCCTCTTATGGTATGTACTCACAGAATTGTAGGCCGATGAATACATGGTTCACAGATTCACTGACTTTCATTGTGCAAGCGCTGGTGGCGTTTGATAGGGGGGGCAGCGGGCTTACTAAAAAGCAGGCTGGTCGTTTGCACATGGCGGTCGAGACCGGTTAGATACACCGACCAGCCTGTACTGTACATGATATATCTAGCAGCAGAGCTGTATGGAGGCCTGAATTGAAGCCAAAGCGTGCCAGTCAATGCCATTAGCATGATCTCATCCAGAAAGAGCGACTTGTTATTTAGATCCAACCCTCGGCATCAGCAATCACACCATGAGTAAAGGCTCACCCAATTTTAGATATGCGCATCCCGAGCTATACTGGCCCGTGGATCTGCCCCGACTGCGCGAGATGGCGCAGCCGTACACAAAGCAGGAGATCGCCAGGGCCCGGAACTATATCATCGCTGCCCTAGCCTCCCGCGGGATTCCGTACCGGTTTGAGGTCAACGACCAGGGGTCCAAAGCCGTCTGGCTCTGGACGGACTGTAGTCGGGGCGAGTTGCTAGCTGCGGTATCTGCCCTCCCCAGGTATTTAAACTCTCCTCATTCTCCGAAGTGTCAAAATCCCCACAAGGACCTGATAGCTTTCCTTCCCGGAGAAACCTCCAAGTATCAATACCTCAAATCATGTTGCCCTACCCTCCATAAGACTAACCGGGAAAATGCACAAGCGTCATCCGCCCCGGAACCACCGACCAAGATGACCCCAACCCCTTCCGCGCAGATCTCTTCGTGGTCATCTCCACGGACCAGCGACTGATTGAGGTCCACTGCCACTGCGAAAGTATGTCGTGGTCTAATCAGCTCAGCCCCTTCCAGCGGGAGCTGTGGCTCGATGTCACGAAATTTGGAGACGAAGTCGCGCAGTGGGACCTGCAAGGCCCTTTCCTGCAAGCTTGTTGGAACGGTATGAGAGGCTTATCCAGTACGCGGAGACCCGGGCGAACGAGGTGCACGCGGTGCGTACGCGGTTGGACCGCCGGGGAACGATGGCTCTTGTGGACGTGTATGAGGTTTTCCACCCGGTGCGGACTCACGAGGATTGGGACCGAGTTCAGAGATTGAGGCACACCTATGGGGCGTGGATTTAGGAGCAGTTGTATCATTCGAGGTTTTGCTGAGTTGGGCAGGGTTGGCGGGGGCATCTTGGGTGAGATTCTAGGGCTTGGTGGGTGGTTCGGCTTTTGGGAAGTGGGATATGGTAAGGAGATATGGTACCGAACGCTACCTAGTATCCTCCCCTGCGTACATCGTGCTCTTGGCCATCTCTGGATATTCATTGCAGACTGACAGTCGATGTAACAAAGAATGTCATGTGTGATGTGACATCAATCACATGATCTGCGGCCTAGTGGGAGCCCCGAGCCGCCCCAGCCGCCCCTCTTCCGCGGCCCGCCCCTCCCGTGTCCCTAGCTTGCCGCTTCTCCCATCTTATGAGCATCTATTTCTCTCTCCTCTCCCACCATGCCGACCATGGATGCCCTCCCATACGAGTTTCGAAAGGAATAGGATGACCGCTTCCAAACGTCTCCTAGAGTCCTTCCCATCGCAACCCACGTCCATGAAGAAGGCCTCGACTGTGATACTATCTCCATCCGCTGCAAATATGCCCCAATGGGGATGAGGGAGGATTTTTCAAGTTCCGCGGTGCTCGAAATCAAGCGCGTCGGTTTAGGCTTCGGAGAAAATTAGAAGAGAGGCCGTACCGCCCCAGTGTTTGAGAGAAAACCAAGCCCCGCTACGGCGAGAATGGAAGCCCTCCACCTGTATACCAGCTATGTGGCAGCTACTGAGGTGATCCTCTCGAAGATGTATTGATCTTGTGGTGTCGGTGTTTGAGAACTTTTAAACGGTCTAGGCGGGCATTTTTGTTTGCATGGATCAGCGCTAAATCCGCGGAGACGGGTTACATGGCGAGAGTGCTGAAATGTAATGAAGGCATTCCTGCTTGTTTGCAAAAGAATGTAGGGCAGTTGAAGCCAATAGAAATATGTTGGTTAATGACTTTACCGGTGACGGCTGTTTTTGCATGTCCTGGATGTACTAACTAAACAATCCGGGTGCCAACCTTACTACGTACCCTATCTATATTTCGGTACCGTACAGTACAAGTACCGTTCAATCTCAGCCAATGGTCATACAGACAGCCTGAAATAATGGTTAATGTCATGTTGATTGTCCCCGTGATTGTGTGATATTCCTGCTTACTGAGAAGCTTAACCCTTGGGGGTGGAGATTATCAATCACCCTCGCGCTTGATAATCACGACTATTCCGGGGTCCGAGTGGAGATAAGTGCTGGAATTAAGTCCGAGCGTCCGAATGGTGTAGAGTTCTATATATAGCCACTGCTTGATACATAGCATATAAGAAACACTCATAGCACGACACTTCCCCAGCATAACAATCCCACCGAGTATCGCAGTTCGACTCAGCATCACAATCCTGCACCAACACCCTCAACCTTCAACTATTCCACAGTACGCCAACACAAACCCCCGATCCACAATGTCAGAACCCCAAAATGGAACCCAAACCGCCCTCCTAGCCACCGCAATCGGCCAACCCCTCACGAAAGCCACGCGCCGTATCCCCCATCCCAACGCCAACCAAGTCCAGATCAAAGTCACCGTGGCCGGGCTCACCCCCCACGACGCCAAGTCCCGGGACTACGGGCTCTTTATCCAGAACGCCCTGCCCGCCGTGCTGGCCGCCGACATCGTCGGCGTCGTGACGCAGCTCGGCCCCGAGGTCACCCGCTTCCAGCCGGGCGACCACGTCGTCGGCCAGGCCGCGCTGGTCCTCCCGCACGGCAACCCCTCCAACCTCCGCTTCTCCGAGTCCAACAATGACACCCAGGGGCTGCAGGAGTACGCCTTGCTTGACGAGCGGTACGCGGCCAAAGTGCCTGCGGGGTTTACGGACGCGCAGCTGGCCACTCTACCTACGAATCTTGTGACGGCCGCCGTGGCGCTGTTCGATGCGTCGGGGCTGGGGATTCCGTCGCCTTGGTGGGGCGAGGACTCGGCTGCTGCGGCGTCGAGCTTTGATTATGCCGGAACCTCGTTGCTGATTCTGGGTGGGGGGTCGAATACGGGGAGGTTTGCGATCCAGCTTGCGGCGCTGGCGCGGATTGGGCGGATTGTGGTGGTGGCTGGGACCAAGAGTGCGGAGGAGGCGAAGCAGTTGGGCGCTACACATGTTGTTGATCGCACGGGAAAGTCTGGGCTGGAGATTGCGGCAGAGGTGCGTGCGATTGTCGGCGATGATTTGCTCTATGTGTTGGATACATTGAATCCGCCTGAGAATCAGTGGATCGGCGTGGAGGCGTTGTCGAATACTAAGACGGGGAGGCTGGCAAGGTTGATTCCAAGGGGGGTCGTTGATGAGTCCAAGCTGTCGACGAAGAAGGAGGCGGGCTATGAGATGGTTAATGTTATGGGAGTGTCGACGGCTAGACCGGCGACTGCGGGGCCCTTGTGGAACAGGGTGACCGGCTGGGTGGCGGAGGGGAAGATCAAGCCTACCGGGTATCAGGTACTTCGGGGGTTGGATGCGGATGCGGTGAATAAGGTGCTGGATGGGTATTCGAGTGGCTCGGAGACGGGGCATTGGCAGGTGCATCTGTAAATGCGAGCGAATGATGGAGTCGGGGTTGTGGGTTGTATGCGAGATGCACTGCAGCTTCGATCGTTGCGAATGTGGTTGATTTTAACATGGTTGTGAATCTGCTGGGAATGGTTTAATAGTGGGACGACTCGCAACTTGAGATAGCAGATTGCCGATTGTACTTAATGATTGATTTATTCAGATTATGGAATTTTGCGACTGACAATTGGAGTTGTAGTATTTAGTTAGCCCTAACTACCTGAACCCGATCACTCGGCTCCAACATTCCTATAGCTGCCTTTGCGTGCAGTATGCTCCCGTCTCCACCCATAGATGGTAACCATGTCCAGTACATCATCTATGATGCATCTCCATATTTGCATCTTTGCCACTAAAATTCTCTTGATAAGGAAATCCAAAACCACAGATAGCAGCGGATAACATGCTACAAATCTGCTGGATCCGTCAGCAACTCTTCTCGCCAATAACTGTATCTCAGGCAGCATCGACTGCTAGGCTACCATGCACGAGGACTGTTGCCTGTTGCTGCTGCCTATGCTGGTACTTGGGTCACACGCCGAATGCAGAGTGGATGTGCCAGATATGTGCATCCCCGGACCGGGAGCCAAGCAGTGTCTCGTATTGCCCCACTACTGATGCAAACAAAGATCGAGCGGGGACAATAACCTTAATTCCACTGCATCTCCCATCCAACACCATCACTTTCGATTTCTCTCACTCCAACATTCCATTATTGCACGATACCTCGGCCCTCTCTCAGATACAGCAATCATAACCATGGCAATCGACCACACAAGCCTCTACGTCCCCGAAGCCCAATTCCAGGCCTGCCTGGCCTTCTACCTGGCCGCTCTCAAGCCACTAGGCTACGAGGTCCGTTACCAATTCGGTGAGTTCATCGTGGGGCTGGGTTCGGTCCACGACGACATCGGCAGCTACCGCAAAGCCGACTTTTGGGTCTTAGGGTCCCAGACCGTCTCCGAGCGTGCGGCGCATATCGCGTTTACTTGTCACGGTATCCCCGTCTCCTTCCTCCCCCGGGCCCCCGTTTCTTCATCTATATCCCCACTAAAGCAGCACCTTTGGGTGTGTACGCTACTAACTGGTGGTTGTGGTGAATAGACCACGCGACTGTGGACGCGTTCCACGCCGCCGGACTGCAGGCCGGGGGCACGGACAACGGGGCCCCGGGATTACGGCCGGATTACCACGCCACGTACTATGGAGCTTTCGTGCTGGATCCCGCGGGGAATAATATCGAGGCGGTGGATCATGGGCTTCTTCGTTGAGAGGGGATTTCCCTGGAAGGGAATGATGGCGGTTCTGGGGCGGCGTGGTTGGCCGAGGGCCTTCGGCGGGGGTGTGGGTTGGGATGATGAGTCTCTCTCAATCCTTCATCAGCTCGAGGGTATCGCAGGTGGGTAAGCCCAGTAGCGGCAAAGCGTTTGTGAGTCAATCATAATCAACTCTAACAATGTTCTTGACTTCACTGCTATCTGATGCGACCTACCCTAGAGTATAGATTTCTATTTTATCTAGCTCTGGAAAGTGTATTTGTAGCTACATAGCAAAGGTCTACATATCGAGTGATATGTTAGTGAGACCGCGATTCATCATATATCTACAGCCCGCCTAGAGAAACAAAAGAAATCAGTATGCTAAGCTCTATACTCCGGCTTCTGATACACCTACACCGCCTATGTTGTATCGTGTAAGGGTGGAAAAAAACCACAGGATACAGTACACCAGGTAGACTGAGGTATACACTATACAGTAGGGCCAAGTACGGCCCTCCAGCTCGACAGCGTCAAAGCAGCGACGGCACCGCGCGCAGTTCCTCCCACAGCCCCCGCAGCTCGGCCAAATAGCACCGATCGAGGTAGAAGAACAACCCGAGCCGGCGGCGGAGCTCATCCGGAGAGGTGATGGTGTGGGCGTGCAGCGCCCGCGCCAGGGTCCGGACGAAAAAGGCGCGCTCGGGTGCCAGGGCGGCGCTAACGCTGACGCTGCAGCTGCAGGCGCCCATGACCAGGACCCAGATCAGCAAGTCCGGATACGCCGCTGGGAGTGGAATGATCGGGGGAGTTCCGCGGACGGGATCGAGGAGCTGCTCCAGGGCGACGCGGAGAGCGCGGATGGGTTGCGGGAAGAGGCCGGCCATGGCGGGGTAGAAGGACCAGAGGGTGCTGTTGTGGAAAAGGAGGCAGGCCAAGCGCACGCAGCCCTCGATCGACGCGTCGTCGTCCTTGGCCAGCCCCGTCGCCGTGTAGCGGTCGCTGAGCAGCATGTATTCGACGTACAGGACCTCCCCATTGAAATAGTCTTCGGTCGGCTCGTCGTCGTCGTAGTAGAGCGGCGGGGAGTCGGATTCGGCCGCGTGGATGGCCTCGGCGTACCAGGTCAGCTGCACCAGATCGTGAATGATCTCGGCCAGCTTCGGGCTGATGGTGGCACCGGGGCAGTGCGACAGTTGAAGCAACGCGGTTCCGAGGCGCGCGAGATGCGCAGTCGGGGGTGGAATCGGGTGTGTTTCAGGCCGAGGGTTGCGGACCGGGGGGAAGATCGGCTTGGTAAGACCCATACATGCGACACGGCTATCGGTCCTATAGAAAGCATGTTGGCATTTAGGATCTGTTTTGACCTTGCCTGACTACGAAGAGACAGATGAAAGCCTCCCGTTACATTGACGAGCAGACTCACCATGAAATCTGATATCGTACGGGATACGGAACGTCTATGAAACTCTTGCGCAATCCTACCATTTGCCGTAGCCCGGCGAGGTGCATTTTCAGATAGGCCGGCGTACCCGTGGCAATCTGATGGGTTCCGTCCGTTATTAGGAGACGACCCCGGGCCTTATTGGGGTGAAAGTGGAGGGTTGGGTAGGGGACATACTTCGATCGTCAGCAGCATCGAGACAGACGCAATCAGTCCATCACTGGCTGCTGTAGCCGGGTCCGAGAGACCACTGTTGACCAGTCGAATGGTCTCGCCCCGATGGTGGAAGGTATCGAGCAGCAGCGCGCTGAAACCTTTGTTTCGGGAAGCCTTGAGAGGCAGTTCACGTGTCCGGAGAGCGATATCCGAGGAAGCGACACAGATGCAGGCATGAAGACAGGCCGCATTGTTTTGGATCAATTCCCCCCAATGCTTCTTGATCTTGTCGAGCCGTCCACTCTGGAATGGAACACCGTCTTGTGACAGGTCAACTAGAACTATAGACCCAAACAATTGATTGTTAAAATCACCCACAGAACAGAGGGGTGGACTGCGAACTTACAATGCTGCAAATGTCGCATCATGCGATCGGTGAGAGGGGTGTGGGAAGTGTTGAAAGGATCGATGACCGATCGCAGGGCCAAGTCCCGGGGAATCAGGGACGAGACTGATGAAAGCACCTCTGTACCTTCTTCATGGCTTGGAAGGCCAGCCGACTGCTCCGGTACCTGTGCCTGTGCCTGTGCCTGTGCCTGTGCGTGGGGGGTGGAATCGGGCTTGACCGGCGCGGGTCGGAAAGCGACCTGTTTCCAGGTTCGACGTTTATGGAACTGCGTGGTAGCGAGCCTTTTCTTGCGATTATGCTCGGACATGACATGGGAGCGAATACGTTTCAGGTCCTCGGCCCGGGTGCCCTTCGAGATTGATTTGGGACTCGCATGGATCCAGAACAGAGTTGGCCGACCGGCCCTTGCCCCGGGCGCCGTGTGCGGTTTGGGTGAGGGTTGGCAGGCGTCGTCGGGCGTGGCTACTGTGGCAGCCCGTGAAGTCAGATCCGAGCATGGCTGAGGATCAAGGACTTGCTCGTTGGTTTCCTCAGCAGGAGTAATGCTGGTCCCGAGATGATGGTAGGGCTCTTGGGGGGCTGATGAGGTTCCCACGGCATCAGTCCGGGCCAACCGGGCAGGCAAAACATACATATGGCAAGATAAATTGACCCATACGCCCAGAGCCTGTCAGGATCCACACCATCAAGTCAGCGGAGAGTAGTATTCAATGATCAACTGGTGAGCGAGTTGATACGGAGAGGAGGAGAGAAAAGAGGGAAGAAAAAGACCAAAGTGGCCAGGAGGAGGGAGAAGGGATTGGGGGGGGGGGGGGGGGGGGGGGGACTGACCCGAGAGTGGAGAAAGGGGGGCGGCGCCGGCGCAGGAAAGAAGAGACAAGGAA